>CM059192.1:90774271-90835465 GCA_030323885.1 Branchipolynoe longqiensis
GTATATATTGATTAGTTAGACGAATCTTACCTGGGTATAGATGATGGATAACTATTGTTTTACCGAGGTAGAAGCCTCGGTTAGACGTGGGCGAGGGAGAAGGAAGCACATCCGGGTCCAGCAATCTTTACCTACTAATTCAGGATAAAAATGATTCTAAAAAACAACCTAAGGTCAAGTGACCTCATGCTAAATTGAGTGATTGACGGAATCTTGGGAAGCGAAGGCTGCTTTTGGCTGTGGCTAGTAACGTCGGTAGCCACGGTTGCGTGTGCCACTCGGGGACGATGAGTATGGCGTGTGTCCCCTCCATTTGAATCTTTCTGGCGACTTTGCTAATGATAGTAAAGGGGGGGAAAATGTAAAAGAAATGATGTCGCCACTTTAGGGAGAAGGCATCAATGTGCCAAGCATTGGGTTCCGGGTGCCACGAAACATATTTTGGAATTTTAAAGTTATTACGCGAAGCGAACAAATCGATCTGAGGTGAACCCCATGTGTGACAAATGTGTTTGAAAATGGATGGATTAAGTGACCACTCTAAGTGATCATGGAACTGGCGACTCATCTTGTCAGCTAGACAATTTTGTGTGCCTGGAATGTGATTAACAGTTAACCAGACATCAAAGGTTTGAGCCCAGTTCCAAATGAGAAGTGCCATTGCATTACATTTAATCGATTTTGTACCTCCCATATTTCTGACATAAGCCATAGCTGTGGTGTTATCCGTGAGGATACGTACATTATTTTTGGGTATTTTTACTAGACTGGTTAATCCCAAGTAAATGGCCCTTAGTTCTAGAACGTTAATATGATCGGGGAGTTCCGATTCTAGCCATCTTCCTCCCGTTGCTACATCATTTTGATGTGCTCCCCACCCTTGGAGAGACGCGTCAGTGGTAACGGTAGTGTCAGGCTCTCCCATTCTAATGGGATTGGGGGAATGGTCAAAGTGGTTTAGCCACCAATCAATGTCGGCTAGGCCGTTCTCCGAAATAAACATGGTCTTTTCAAAGTTTCCCTTTGCGCGGGCCAGCGCCAAATTTTTATCAATTTCGAGGGATTTTATGTGTGCCGCTCCGTATAGAATAGCTGGACTATACGAAACCATGACCCCGATAAGGACCGCGACCTGTCTAATCTTTGGCCTAGAAGTGTCTAACAGCTGTATCGCTGTGCGGTAAAGCTTATCTTTCTTTTGGCGTGTAAGCGAAACGGTCATAGCCGTGGTGTTCAGAATGAACCCGAGACACTTAAGCTCCTGAGTAGGAGAAAAAACCGATTTCTTGTTATGTATGAAGAAACCCAATTTGGTGAAAATGTTGCATAAATCTTTAACAGCGAGTTCACATTGCGTGAAAGATTGGCCCATAATAAAAGAATCATCTATGTATGGAAACATACAATGCCCCAATTTTGCCATGTGTGCAAAAATTGGTTTCAACAACTTAGTAAACAGACGCGGTGCGCAGGCCAAACCATTAGGTAAACATGTAAATTCAAAAAGTTGGCCATTCCAGAGAAAACGTAGGTATTTCCGATCTGTCTGGTGAATAGGAACGGTGTAGTACGCATCCCTTAAATCAACACTCGCTAGCCAACACCCTGGGGTAATTAAATCACGAGCTGTTTCTAAAGAAAACATTTTGAAATGTTTGTATTCAATGATTTCATTCAACTGAGTTAAATCTAAAATCATTCGGATTGAACCATCAGGTTTAGGAGTAGAGAAGATATTGGAAATATATTCCCCTTCAGTATGTTCAACTCTGTTGACAATGCCCTTAGACTCAAACAGTAGAACCTGGTGATCTAGCTGAGATTTTTCTAGTGAATTAAACTGATACGGAAAAGGCGCTCTCTTTTGTATAGGCAATTGTGTGAAAGGGATGTGAATGCCTTTAACAATATTCAGGACCTCTGGATTAGTGGTTAACTGTTGCCATTGATGTAAACAATTAGAAACATTCCCTGCTTGAAAAAGGCTTACTTCAGTTTGAGTTTCCTCCGTGACCATTGTAGGGTCAGGAGGCTGCACTGTTTGTGTGGAAATCTCTACTTGTTCCCTTGTTTCGGGAACTGGGGCTTGGGAACGAAATCCCTCTTGTAGCCGCGGTTGTCGTTCCAGTTTGGGGCCGGCCTGTCGCCTCGGCCCCTTCCTCGCTGGTTGAACTGGAAGGACGGTCCGCCCCTGAACGGCCTTCCTCCTCTGCGGAATCGAAAATCCGTCCTAGACTTTCTGAACCCTGCTGGGTTTTGGAAGCGACGACTCTTTGCTTCAGTGTTTTTAGCACTCTTGTAGTCGACCTCTACCTGTTTGTACAGGTAAGCTAGCTGACCCCCAAACATCTTGGATTTATCAAGCGGTTTGCTCTTGATAGGGGTAGGTCCGGAATACACGGTGTATTCCTTACCATCATGGTCCGTTACCTTCTTAGAGCGGGCAACCTCTTTTCCGGCATCTGTGGTGACCGATTTGAAAACGTTTTCAAATCTCCGATGGGTCATGTAGTTACTAGCGGCTGCTAACAAAGCTATGCCCCGGTCCATAACCCGCGCCAAAGACGAGAACTTGTTCTCTGTCTGCATCCTGTTAGCCACAGGGATAACAGACGTCAAGGCACCCAAAACTGCCTTATGGATCAGGCAGAGGGAAGTTTCATAACGACGGCGTTCGTCGGAAAGATGAATGCCGGAATCCATCTCTTTGGAAACCGAAGCAGGAATGCCCTTAACTCCTGAAATCTGCTCAGTCAACTTGTTGATGACTTCGATCGGTTTAAACGTAGTGAAATGGCCATTCACCGTTTTGCGCATCATGGTAGTGGTGCGCACTTTCTGAGCTTTCTTTTTGACAATCTTCTTGCCAGCTTTAACGCCTATTTTGGCGTAGACTCCCGCTCGTTCCGTGTCGGAATCCGACTCGGTGGAAGAAGAGTCGGACGACGAGTCTGAAGAGGAGTCCTTCTTTTTCTTCTTCTTCTTCTTTTTGGACTTTTTGGAGCGCTTAGAGTTCGCTTTCTTTGTGAACTCGTCACCAGAACTGCTCACTGGGCGGCGTTTCTTGCCCCGCGCTTTCGGTTTCGGAACCTCAGGTGCCGAAAGCGTGTCCTCTTCGTCCTCAGAAAAGTCTTCCCAATCCTCATCAGGGATTTGGGAAGGATCTGGAAAGGTCTGCGCCTGGAAAAGGCGCATCTTCTCCTCCATCATCTCCGCCATTTTCGCCTCCCACCCCACTGGTTGAGGGGCGTGATCACTGTCTTGATCCGAGGCATGAGCCCCAGGATGTGGGGACGGCGGAGCCGTAGCCGGTGGAGACGAATCGTAATCCGTAGGGGGGACACCCACCGCTGCAGCGGGCGGCTTATTCCGGCGAGTGGCCATCGGGAACTGTAACGAAACCAAAGCGTTACTAACCCGGAATCATCTCAACTACACAAGTGTAAGCCAGTAAACTGGGTTGAGGAACATGGTACAGAGAACGTGTTTTGCAACGTGTCAGTACAGGCGTGAAGCTAAATTTGCCGTAGGTGTGTGGTAACGAAACCAACCAAACGGAGGGCATCGATCGTGAGATCGGCCCCTCTCTCTGTTCCGTACACTTCTCCCACCTGTGGCTACAGCGCCAACAAGTTGGAGAAAATATTACGAAACTCGGAGGTTCGCCTTAAACCGGTCAGGGGTGTTTATAAAAAACACCCAGAAGCATCCCCAACATCATCCTCTATTAGGATCCGGGAGACTTTTCTTAGGAAATGAGCAACTCGGGTTGCCATTTCTCCCTGTCTGAAAAACAGGTGTCGATAGAACTCAGTATCGGTTTCGTTTGTGCCAGCGGCACGCAATGTTCTATCCGTAAGTTAAAAAACGTACAAAGTCCAAACAGGACTGAAGAAAGTTCTGAACTTTCATAAAAAGATGCTATAGAGCATGATAAACAAAGTTATCGAAGAAAACAGTACTTACTTTTGGATAAAAGCAGTAGTAGTAGATAAATCCTGTGGAGCAACTCACAAACGTCCTCCCGTTGTGAGTTACTTATGCTAATTGCTGGACCCGGATGTGCTTCCTTCTCCCTAGCCTACGGCTAGCCAGAGGCGGCATACCGAGGTAAAATATATATATATATATTGCTTGCACAGCAAGTGATCTATCACTCTGAGGAATGAGTACCAAGAACTGCCGGTGGCGGCGCCACCGTAGCAAATGAGTGCGCAGTGAATAGATCGGGTCTGTTAGTGGAAATAACGGATCATAATAATAATAAGAAATACCTCATACCGATGATTTTATACACGTATATAAATATACTAACTATATATTATAATATTATATATTTATTATATATATATATATTTTAATAATATATTATTGAAGTGGGCGTGTCTACTCGCCTTGAGCAATTTGCGCACTCGTCCAACGGGCGCGCAAATTGCTTCCGCATGTGCACGCGACGGTTCGCGGGGGTAAAGCGTTGCTTAGCGACTAGCTAAGCAACGAAAGAAGGTCGGGCGTTCGGGGCCTGACCCGGCAGACGTGTTTATTCGCGCTCTGTCATTTTCAGCCGATATTCGGTCTTTTTCTTATCTAAATTCTAAAACCAAGGTAATCAAATCACACGGGAGGAAAAGGGAGTTAGTAGCGCCTTAAATAGGTATGCATATTTCGCTGGTATCCTTGTTAGTTATGGTAAGAATAAAGTCGTGAGCTCTTGTGAAGGTGGACTGAGACGTTCCTTGCATTCTTTACTATCCTCCAGTATTATTGTAGATTAACCGCTATAGAAAACCTGATATTCGATTGCTTTATATGTAATTAAGGGCCTTAAGCCTAAGTAGGCCTTATGCAGTTACTTACTCCATCTGTGGGAATATAATGACAGACTATAACAGAATTTAACGTAGTGTTACTTCAAGGCGGAAATTAACGACATTAACTTAGAACTGATTATCAGTGACAGCGGCGGCATCCCTAGCCGTACGCGTACTTCTAGAATTATTCAGTAACACAATTAATATACCGAAATGCGAAGGGGACAGCCAGCTAGTTGAAATAACCTAACTTATAGAAGTAGGGAAACTTTAGGCCTATAAGCGCGCTCGTCGGCGAATTGCGTATGTAGATGAAACTCTGGCTGGCCGCCTTTAGCGCGGGGCGGACACCGACGGCGACGGACTAACTGCAGACAGGAGGAGGAGCCGCAGCAGCCCGCGGCAGGCTCAGGAATTTCACATGGAAATTATTACATAACACTAACACGTTAGGCTCGCCTTAGGCGGGGGGCAGATTAGCCGAACGGTTAAATATATATATATTATGTTGTGTGTGCTGACAGATATCTGTATGACAGAAGAGCATTTCCAATATATTGTTTTTGCAGGGATGAAAGTGGTCTATGGCCAAAACACGCGGAAATCACGGTGAATTTCCGCGAAAAAGCGGATCCCCCTCCCCCCCCAATAGGCGTAGCACTGTCAGGGAATGACATAAAAATGCCGAATATCAGGTTTCAACTATCCTTGTTGTGCCTATATTATGGCACACATCTTAAAGCTGCATAGTCCGATGAAATATCAAATTTTCAAAACCAAACCAATTGTCTAGATTTTATTTTACATATCCAACTTAAATACTGATGCACTTAACAGAACCTGTTCCTACAGAAGTCTATGGTGTCAGAATTTTGGCAAGCTTGCCAAAACTAATTTTCCATGTTTGCACTCAAAATATCTCAAAATTTACCATTTAAAATAAAAGTAACTTTGAACTAATGTAAAGTAGATATACTAGTGATAGATCTAATATATTTATCTCAGAAAAAATACAGAAATTAAAAACCATCGGACTATGCAATTTTAACTCGTTGTTGCTTGGGATTTATGTTCTAGTAACATCTCAGGTCATATATAAACGGGATTCGAACCACCCAATTTTGTCATATATACATCCTGATTCCTTAGCATTTTCTTTAACATTAATCAGTCAATAACAAAAATCGCGGAAATCCGCGATATCGCGGAGATGTTTCATCCCTGTTTTTGCAGGAAGTGTCTGTTGAGTGTTGAGTGCCCCCCCCCCCCCCCCCCCCCCTGGCTGACGGCCTATTAATAGGGCCCTTTACACTCTGGTATTTACCTATGGAGAGAAGCTGCCTCATGTCTCTTGTTTACTAACATAATATTTCTAATCGGCAACGCTTCTCCGTTTTCAAAACGTCGATGGTTATTTGTTTTAGGGGGAACCCTAACAGCAGGGGGAGGGGGGGTGTGTGGGGAGGGGGGAGGCAGGGGTGAAGGGATATAGGGGAGTAGGAGGAAGATAGAGGTTGTGGGGGAGGGTAGGTAGGAGGTAGGGGTAGGGAGGTACTGGAAATGGAAGGAGGGTGGGGAGAGGTAGAGGGAGAGGGGGAAGAGGGGGGAGGGGGGAGGGGGAGGGGGAGGGGGAGGGAGGGGAGAGGGAGAGGGATGGGGGGAAGGGGGGGGGAGGGAGGGAGAGGGAGGGGGAGAGGGAGGGAGGGGGAGGAGAGGAGAGGGGGAGGGGAGAGGGAGGGAGGAGGGGGGAGAGGGAGGGGAGTGGGGAGAGGGAAGAAAAGGGAGGTTTGGGTGGTTGAGGATGGTGGATATATGGGGATATGTAGCAGGTAGGGGATGTGTGGGGAGATAGGGGATGTGGGGGAGGTGGGGGAGTGTGAGGGGTGTAGGGGTGTGGGGGAGTAGGGGATGTGAGGGAGGTAGGGGGATGTGGGGAAGGTGGGGGGAGGTTAGGGGGGAGGTTGGAGAGGTAGGGGGAGGTGGGGGAGGTAGGGAGTAGGGGGAGTGGGGGAGGTAGGGGAATGTGGGGAAGTATGGGGAATGTGGGGGGGTGGCATGGAATGTGGGGGGGTGGTATGGGAATGTGGGGGAGGATGGGAATGTGGGGAGGTATGGAATGTGGGGGAGGTATGGGAATGTTGGGGGAGTTGGAGATGTGGGGGGAGATATGGGAATGTGGGGGAGGTAGGGGAATGTGGGGGGAGGGTCGGGGAATGTGCAGGGGGTAGGGGAATGCGGAGGAGGTAGTGGATGTGGGGGAGGTAGGGGGAGGTAGGGTGATGTGAGGGAGGTAGGGCGATGTGGGGGAGGTAGGGGGAGGTGGGGGAGGTAGGGGGAGGTGGGAGTGGGAGATGGGATGTAGGGCTGAAGAGAGATAGGAGCGGGGAGGGAGATGGGGGAGGTGGGGGAGGTAAGGGGGTAGGGAGGTAAAGGGGTTGGGGGTGGTAGGGGAGGTGGGGGAGGTAGGGGAGGTGGGGGAGGTGGGAGGGTACGGTAGGGAGGTCACGGCGAACAACAGCCACAGCGCAGGACGCCATCAGACCGGAAGTGCAGCCTTCTCGGGTGCACCGGAAGTTGCGCATTGATTTAAAACAAGCGCTGGTAACAGTTGTACTCTATTAGGAAATCGAGGTGGCGGCTGGCTGCAGTAGAGGTTATCTCCGCCCCCACCCACCCACCCCCCACCCACCCCCCACCCACCCCCACAATCTCATGAGTAAAGCGGACGACGAGATACCCTGAGCACCTCCGGGTGAGGAGCCCGAAGTGGGGCACGACCCAGTCCGGGGCCTCAACGTGACGGCGTCAGGTGGAAGTACAGCCGGGAGGGAAATGTAACGTAACGCATACAATCTGGGGCGGCTTCAGACTGACGGCATCAACCCCTCCTCCCCCTCTCCCTTTTTCCCCCCCTTGTGGTAGGGAATGGGGGGGGGGGAGGGGGAGGAGGAGGAGGGGGGAGGGAGAGGGGGGAGGGGAGGGGAGGGGGAGAGGAGGAGGGGAGAGTGGGAGGGGGAGAGGGAGGAGGGAGAGGAGAGTGGGAAGAGGAGGAGGGGGGAGGAGGGAGGAGGAGGAGGAGAGGGGAGAGGGAGAGTGAGAGGGGAGGGGTGGGAGGTGAGAGGGAGGAGTGAGAGGAGAGTGAATGAGAGGGGGAAATGAGGAGGGGAGAAGGAGAGGGAGGAGGGAGAGGAGAGGGAGGGGGGGGAGGAGTGGAGAGGGAGAGTGAGAGGGAGAATGAGAGGGAGAATGAGAGGGAGAGGAGAGGGAGGGGAGGGGGAGGGGAGGGGGGGCAGGGGATGGGGGTGGGGAAGGGGGAGGGGGAGAGAAGGGGGAAGACAGGGTTGGTCCTTCCACAGTGGCCGAGTGCTCGGAGAGCCGTGTGTGCTAGCTGGCAGTGTCAGAAGGTTGAACATTTGCAGGCGGGTAGGTGGGCGTCACTTTTCACTGTAAACATGCAGTAAAACCGCCGCCGGCTTACTGACACCCCTCAAACCCAGCCGCCCCACATATCCCTACACCACCCACACCAACACCCCAGACACACGTGCGTGGGGCGCACCGGGGTCACCAGCAGTAGGGGGACCTACCTACCTCCCTACCTACCTCCCTACCGTTCTACGTACCTACCTACCTTCCTGTTTTGTTGTTTTGTTGGGGGTGGTTTGTGTGTTTGGTTTGGTGTGTTTGGGTGTGTTTGGGGTGGTTTGTTGGTTGTTTGTTGGTTTTTTTTTGGTTTGTGGTTTTGTTTGTTGGGGGGTGTGGGGGGGGGGGGGTTGTTTTTTTGTGGGGTTGTTTTGTTTGGTGGGGTGGGTTGTTGTGGGTGGTTTGTTGTTGGGTGACCTTTACTTCCCTATCTCCCTCCCTACCTGCGTCCCTACCTGCCTCACTATCTACATCTCTACATACCCCCCTACCTACCTCCTCACCACCAATAAACATCGCCACTTCAAACCTTGCCTGTCTATAATAAAAATGAAACCTGACTAGCTTCTACTGTGGATTTTTTTTTTTTCTTTTTTTTCTTTAGAGGTTGAGGTAAACTATTAATTCAGTAAAGTTCCTAATCTAGCAGTTTTGAATTCTGTCACTTTTTGAGATAAATATAATAGGATGATTGTCATAATCTATTTCACTTTTAGCTTGGAAGAACTTTTATTTTAAATGAGTAAGTATCCTTTGATATATTTTGAAGTGCAAACATGCAAAATTAATGTTGGCTAGCATGCTAAAATTCTGACACTATAGGGGTCAACTATAACACTGTTAACAGCGGGGAACATTTTGTTCAGTATCATGTCGCGAATGGCGATACAAGTTATGTAGATGGCTAATCAATTTCCAAATTGATTAGCAATTGTTGCTAATCAAAATTTTCTAAACAAAATGCTCCCTGAACAGGATATATTAAATCGACTCAGTATTCCCTTCTATGCAGCAACTCATGCTTAATATTAATAAGTGCACCAGTATCAAAGCTAGCTGTGTAGAATCAAATCTAGATTGGACAGCTACTGGGAGGTGCCCAGGCCATAAATTCATCAGATACTACCAAAACCACACACCAAACAAGTACCCAGCAACTATTGCGTAAAAGCCTATAATATGTAAATAGAGTAGGCTATGGTTCGGTTCCCCGTGCCCCCCACCTCTGCCACTTTGGATTTCCACCACTGTGTATAACTTACAGCGTCATCAAAGGCCGGTTGCTCTCATACCATGTCTATGTGGTGTGGGAGGTTAAAAATCCCTTTGGGTCGGTAAAAGTGTAGGCTCGGGCTTTCTATCGACAAACTGTCTAATGGTGAAAACAAGTCCATTCAGACTTATCCATGACAGGCAGTATAAATCTTCAAGAATAAATTATCAAGAAGAAAAACAAAAAAAATAATATAGATTACTAATCACAAATAATAACTAGAAGAAACTCAAACCGATAACTGCCCAGCCTTGAAAACAAGCCCGATCATCCGAGCTTATATGTTATGGACAGAATAAACACCCCATCAGTAAATAAAGGGGGAAAAAAGAAGATATTTTAGGCTTTCCTCGGACTGTTCAGCGCCTTTCACAGACTCCAACTGCCACCTGGGCCACATGCAGTTGACATTTTCACCTTACAAGTCCTAGTAACAGGCAGTATATCTGATATGAACCTGAAGGTTACCCCCTGGGTGTCCATGTTTATATGGTGTAATGCACTTAACAACCTTTCAGGTAACCACGTAATGCTGCAGGAAGTATGGTTTTTTTTTTTTATCATATTTTTAGATAAATAGAGTAGGTTGACCATTACACCTACCTACTTTATTTTGAAACAACTTTTTATTACAAATGGTTAACTTTGGGGATACTTGAAATGAAACCATGTCATGTTAATTTTGGCATGCACACTGAAATGTGGACATAATAAGCTTCAGCAGTAACAGGTTTGATTAAATTGACTATGCATTACGTTCTATGCAGCAACAAATGTTTAATGAGTCCATCAGTATCTAAGTGGGATATGTGGGGTCAAATCTAGGTCAGGTTTTGGTTTTGATAATGTTCTGCTTTCATCGGACTCCGGGTAAACTTATCGTCACTGTTATGGGGTGTTGCTAACCGCCACCACCTTCACCTACCCCACAATACATCTACCACCACCACCACAACCACCACCACCACCACCACCACCATCACCACTACACACCATCACCTCCACACACCACCACCACCACCACCACCTCCACACACCAGACACACCTGAGTTTCCGGTTTTAAGGCTATGAAGGCAGCAGCCATTCTAGTCATACCTATGCGTTATTGTTTGGATGGGATCCATCGCAAATGCGCTGGGTTCTGGGCTTAACACTATGACAGCACCAGCTGTTCCACAGTGTATGCACCGGGGGACAGCCCATGGTCGTAAGACCGTATCAGTTTGTACACTTACCTATGACGAATTGCATATTCTATGATCCAGCCGGGCCTGAGCATTAATGGTTTGATAGGATCCGCCGCAAATGTGCAGGTTTCCGGGTTCAATGCTATGATGGTAGCAGCCGTTCAGGTCATGCCTATACTTTATCGATTTAACAGGATCCATCGCAAATGCGCCGGGTTCTGGGCTTAATGTTATGACAGAAGCAGCAGTTCCGTTATGACGGCAGCGGATCGCCCAGAGCCCTGCGCATTTGCGGTGGATCGCGTCCAAACAGTAATGCATAAGCACTACCAGAATGGCTGCTGCCTTCATAGCATTAAAACCGGAAACCTGTGTATTTGCGGTGGATCCCATCAAACCATCAATGCTCAGGCCTGGCTGGATCATAGAATATGCAGTTTGTCATAGGTGAGTGTACAAATTGATACGGTTCTATGACCCCAGGCCGTCCTCCGGTGCATACACTGCGGAATGGCTGCTGCCATCATAGCGTTAAGCCCAGAACCCAGCGCATTTGCGATGGATCCCACCCAAACAATAACACATAGGCGCCACCAGAACGGCTGCTGCCTTCATATCATTAAAACCGGAAACCTGTGTATTTGCGGTGGATCCTGTCAAACCATTAATGCTGATGTGGCCAGCATGGAACGGCTGCTGCATTAGCTAATACAAAAGATCTGAAAATCAAAATTTTTCAAATGCACACATCTCACTCAGATTTTGGAATATAATAAAAATTCAAAAAGCATTAATGCTCAGGCCCAGCTGATGTGGCCAGCATGGAACGGCTGCTTCATTAGTCTAATCCAACAGATCTGAACATTCAAATGCACATATCTCACTTAAATTTTGGAATATTTTTTTAATTCAAAAAGCTTATTGCTTCTGATTCATTGGAGCTTCAAGTGAAATTATTTTAATGGTTGGACCCTTTTTTAAAATGGGTACCTAGCTGTAAACAAAACCATGAACGCTCTCATACGCTAGCAAAACGTCAGACATACGTTCTGCATATGTTACGTACATTGTGCATACACCCATTTTTACCCACTGCCGCTGAAAAGTTCGATGAAAGCCGACGTACTAGCAAATTTTCTAACATTGAGCACGCATTGATGCTCTATGCCATAGTGTGACAGGCCCAGTAATGCGCCTAGCGGACGGAATTTAAATGGCGTAGTACAGGAATGCGCATTGAATATTTGTGGTGACTGCATATCAGTTGAGCAGCTCGGAGCAGCTCAGTGAGTCAGATGATCCTAACCGTTCAAGGGGGTGGGGGGGGGGGGGAAGTGCCCAGAAAGGCGGCATAAATCTGCAGCGTGTGGGCGTGAGGGGGGGGGGGGGCTGAGGGATGAGAGACTCAGCCCCCCCCCCCCCCCCCTCCCACCGCCAGCAACTCAGCAAATTCGCGGAACACACCCAACTTTCTCGGCCGGAAAATGTCCTTCATTGCCATCATCACCACTATTCACTCATCATGTCTATATCGCCATGCCAATGGGCGGAGGGGAGGGGAGGGGAAAGGGTAGGGGAGGGGAGGGGGCAGAGGAGAGGAGAGGAGAGGAGAGGAGAGGAGAGGAGAGGAGAGGAGAGGAGAGGAGAGGAGAGGAGAGGAGATGAGAGGAGCGGAGAGGAGCGGAGAGGAGAGGAGAGGAGAGGAGAGGAGAGGAGAGGAGAGGAGAGGAGAGGAGAGGAGAGGAGACAGGAGAGGAGAGATAGAGAGGAGAGAGGAGACAGGAGAGGAGAGTGGATAGGAGATTGAGAGGGGAGAGGAGAGTATAGAGGAGAGGGAAGAGAGAAGAGAGGAGAGAGGAGTGAGGAGATGACAGGAGGAGAGAGGAGAGCAGAGAGGAGAGCAGAGCTGACAGGAGAGGAAAGACTAGTAATACTAGTATAGTAATACTAGTAACACTAGTAACTAGTAATAAACCGGAGGCGAACCCCCATTTCAAAGTAGTCAGTACATGGCATGGTACAATATCATATTGTAACGTATGATACAGCATAGTCCATCATGATACAGACAAAATGGCATGTCATGCAACCGTGAAATATATGGCATGGTACAGTACGAAATGGTAAATACAGTACGGTATGGTACAGTACAGCCTAACATGATATGCTACATGTTATTGTACAACACATCATGACATGGTACAGTACATGACATGGTACAGTAACACATGATACAGTAACACATGATACAGTATCACATGATACAGTACATGGCGTGGTAAAGTACATGACATGGTACAGTATTGCGTGATACAGTATCGCATGATACAGTATATGAGATGGTACAGTACAGCATGACAGTGTACTGTTCGGCAAGGCACGGTACTGTATAGTACGGCATGATACATCACATGGTAAGTAGCACATGGTACAATACATGAAATGGTACAGTACCACATGGAACAGTACATCATGACACAGTGTTGTATAGTGTGGCATGGCACATCACCATATGGTAAGTACCGCATGGTCCAGTACAACATGACACAGTACTGCATAGTACAGCATGATATAGTACATCGTGGCTGGTATTCCAAGTACCCAGCAACAAATACACAAACAGCTCACAACGACCCATCAGCCGCTCACACAGGCCGGTAACTGGCGGTGAGTCACCCTTGACCGAGTCGCCGACTACTGGGGCCGGCAGTGACCTTCTCTCCCCGGAGACGTGCCTCTTCACCCTGGTCACGTGGTTCCCGCCTCCACCAAACACGTGCATCCCCACTCTGGTCACGTGGTGCCCGCCTCCCTTAGGAGACTGTCACTCACATGTACCTCAGCTATATACCCGTGAAGGGCACGGCTTTACCCCACTCAATAAGCAGTGTGGCCATGCTGATTTCATGTTAGTTTAACACATATCACTACGACACCTGTCGTGCCATGTGCATCCTGGTTCTCATTCCGTGTATATTTCAAATAACGTCACCCATGTATATTTCAGCTCTATACACCCTGCCCGTTTTGCTGGTTCCCTGTGTGTATATTTCAAGTATGGTCGCCCATGTATATTTCAGCTCTATGCTCTCTGCCCGTTTTGCTGGTTCCCTGCGTGTATATTTCAAGTAACGTCGCCCATGTACGTGTATATTTCAAGTAACGTAGCCCATGTACATTTCAGCCTCCTGTAAGAGTAATGAAGTACATTTACTTCACTACAACACCAAAGTAGATTACTTTGAAATCTACCTGTAAGAAAGTACTTTTTGTAGGATCACTTCTGAAGAGCTACTTTTACTTACACTTGAGTAGATTTTTAGGGGGTTAATTTACTTTTGTGGAGTTCTTGTTATGACACAGCTTCTGAAGAATTCACTCTAAGTCACTGACTGCTGGACATAACGTCCTATTGAGAGTCATGCCCTGTGGTTACAGACCCCCCCCCCCCCCCTCGACCTCCGCCCCCCACCCCCCCCTCCAGTAGTGTGTACTGTGGGTAAATGGTGATGGCAGTACCTACATACCTATTTCATATGACGTCAGCATAGGTATTTAGGTCAGTGTGCGGGCAGCTTGGCTGCAGGGCGACACGGTCACACTACAAACTCAATGGCTATGAGCAATCTTCATAGAGAAAGGGTGAAATATCTCTAAAGCCACACCACCTAGAAGCAACCCACTTGGCACAAATACAGAAAACATATTCAACGAAAGGAATATATTAAATTCATAAGGTTAGGGTTCTGTATTTGACTGAGGACGCTTACTATCAACAACGACTCAGTCATACTATAAAAGGGACCGCCATCCACGGCTCAGTGGTTGCTACTAGCTACTGTTCTTACTGTATCCGTCCAGCAGGTGGACTTATCGGTGACCAAGCTGTGCTCGGCCCGGCCCAATAGCACATCAACAACAACTTGATCAAGTTGTACTCTTCTTTTTGCGCTCACCTCCGTATTTTGCTACCTCACATACGCTTCAAATGTTATTTATTATTGCTTTTGAGTCGAAATTGGAGATATTGGATTACACAGACTTCGTTTTTGTTAATATCGCCATCAATGTTTTCGGTACACACGATTGACCTGGTCAACTCTGGTCAACTCCCGAGGTGGCCCCCCTACGTTTTCAACAATATCACAACAAAGTAATAATATGGATTCCTCTTCATCTGATTCTGACTCAGAAGGGGGTATGACCGCGGGTTGGGTGTATTTCTATTAATTTTGAATAAAATCGAGGTGTTGCACTGCGCGTATCGGCAAACTCAATAATGGCCGTGAGCAATCTTCATACAGAAAAAGTGAAATATCTCTCAAACTACACCACCGATTGGCACACATAATGAAAACATATTCAAGGAAAAGATTATATTAAATTTATAAGGTTTGGGTTCTGCATTTCAATTAATTTTGAATAAAATCGATGTGTTGCACTGCGCGTATCTGCAAACGCAATGGCAGGGTGCCTTCGTTCCGCAGCTAAGATGCGCGCACATACACAATGTTTATAAACATTGAAAGGGGTCTATAGTATACACCACCTGGTGGCTCCACCTAAGGGCTCCATTGAAGGGATCAGTAGCTGAACCCACTGCTCCTACCTTCACCCACTCTCAGACCCCGCCCACCCTACCCCACGCTCTAACAAACACACTGCATGTTGGCTGCGCTCTGGCGCCAAATCAAATCGCCATACTGCTATAATATAGTGCTGGCCACACGCGTTGGCGAGAAACGTCATAATGTGACAGCCCCATTACTTCAAACCCACAGGTCGACAAGTCTACAGCTGATGCACACAGTCCCCAACATGTGGCTACCTTTATAGCCAATCAGAGCTCAGCTGACGTGAATGCCTTTACAAAATATAGCAGCTCAATCATACATGAATGACTTTACAGCCAATCAGAGCTCAGCAATACATGAATGCCTTCATAACCAATCAGAGCTCAGTAATACATGAATGCCTTCATAACCAATCAGAGCTCAGCAATACATGAATGCCTTTAGACCCAATCAGAGCTCAGCAATACATGAATGCCCTTATAACAAATTAGAGTTCAGCAATACATGAATGCCTTTACAGTATAAATTATACCCAATCAGAGCTCAGCAATACATGAATGCCGTTATACCCAATCAGAGCTCAGCAATACATGAATGCCTTTATAACCAATCAGAGCTCAGTCCTAGGTGAATGCCCTTATAACCAATCGGAGCTCAGCAACACATGGATACCTTCATACTCAATCGGACCTCAGAAATACGAGAATGCTATTATAACCAATCATAGCTCAGCAATACATGAATGCCTTTATAACCAATCGGAGCTCAGTCATACATGAATGCATTCATAACCAATGAGAGCTCAGTAATACATGAATGCCTTTATAGGCAATCGGAGCTCAGAAATACGAAAATGGCTTTATAGCTAATCAAAGTTAAGCAATGCATGAATGCCTTAATACAAGTATAGCCAATAGAAGCTCAGCAATATTCAAACAACCAATAGCAACTCACAAATAAGTCTATTATAACCGATAGAAGTTCACCATGTATGAATACATTTACAGCCAATCAGAACTGACCAATCCTTTGTGAACACCTTTGTAACCAATATGAGCTCCCAATGAAACTAATCATCAATATGTCCCTGACCAGACGGGATGGCCGAATGAGTATCTGTCCCCCGTGTTGGTAAATCGTGGGGTCGTGGATTCGAAGCCTGGTCGAGTCAAACCAATGACTTAAAAATTGATACTTGTTGCTTCCTAGCCTGGTGCTCAGCATTATTAGGATAGGGCAAGGACTGGTTGGCTCAGTGTCAGGATAATGTGACTGAGTGGGATACCAGGTCATGGTGCTGGCGGCCTGGTCTTCTAGTGGGGCAGCACTATAAAGTCACCATGAGTGTGCACTGTCACAAGTCGGTACTTGTCCTGATATGACCTTAGATGTTGCCTGGATGTAAAAACAACAACAAACAAACAAACAAACAAATCAATATGTCCCTTCACTAGAAGTAGGAGACTTGTTGTGTATCTGACGTCTGGTAGCACCAATCAAAGAGCGGCAATGTACATCTGCTGCTATCACTCAGCACATTCCCAGCCCTCTGTTTATTCATCACTAAAATGATTTGTGTAAATAACTAACAGTATTTCTCGCTGCTGACAAATGTGTTTCTTTGAAGAATAAATCTATATACAACAAAACTATATGTGAGCGACATCGCTGTCGGCCGCGTGTGTGTAATGGGGAGGGGAGATGGGGGAGGGGGGGGGGGAGAAAGAAAAGGGGAAGGGGGGAAAGAGAAGGGGAAGGAAGGGCAAGGAGGGAACATGAGGGGAAGGGAGGGGAGATGGGAGGTGATGGAGGGGACGGGGAGAGGGGGACAGGAAGGGGAAGGTAAGGGAGGGGAGAGGAGGGGAGGGTAAGGGAGGGGAGGGTAACGAAGGGGAGGGTAAGGTAGGGGAGAGGAGGGGGACGGTAAGGGAGGGGGGAAGGGGAGGGCAGGGCAGGGGAGGTGAGGTGAGGTGAGATGAGGTGAGATGAGGTGAGATGAGGGCAGGGCAGGGCAGGGCAGGGCAGGGCAGGGCAGGGCAGGGCAGGGCAGGGCAGGGCAGGGCAGGGCACGATGCAGTAAATGTCCCTCTAGCTATTTTTCACAATGAAGGGGTATCGCTGTGAGATCTCGGCTTCATCTCTTTAAAAAAAAAAAAAAATTAATGACCAATTTCGCCACGATGAAACGGCATTCAAAAATGCACTTTTAAAATGGACAAACAAAGTTACTTCAACCTACAGCAAAGTGGACCATAATGAACAACTTAATATATTTATCTAAACGAACTCAATACGTCCGTCCGGATGATGCCACTTTAACGTTCCCGATCTGCCACTGCCAGACAAGCCGGCGACCAGCGACTGGGCCTGGTGGGGTCTGCCACCACACGGTCCCCGTTGTACTAACCACACACAGTGTTTGTTTGTTTGATGTTGTTTTACGTCCTAGCAACATCTAAGGTCATATCAGGAGGGGTACCGACTTGTGACAGTGCGCACTCATGGTGACTTTATATTGCTGCCCCACTGGAAGACCAGGCCGCCAGCCCCATGACCTGATATCCCACTCAGTCACATTATCCTCACACTGAGCCAACCAGCCCCTCACACAGTGAAGTGGGTGCGTCTGGCCTGGCGGACATATGGTAAAACGGCCCCTCCTTGATGTGCGGGACGGGCGGGGCGGAACTAGCGGGGCGGTGCAATCGGGACGGGACGGACGGACGGGCGGGTACGGACGGGCGGTACGGACAGACGGACGGGCGGGTATGGACGGACGGGCGGGTACAGACGGACAGAAAGTATGGACAGACGGACGGGCGGTACGGACGGACGGCGGGTACGGACGGGCGGTACGGGACGGACGGGCGGAACGGGACGGGACGGACGGTACGGACAGGTGGTACGGACGGACGGACGGGTGGTACGGACGGACGGACGGACGGGCGGGAAGGACGGACGGGTGGATACCGACGGACAGGCGGGTACGGACGGACGGACGGACGGGTGGTACGGACGGACGGACGGACGGACGGGTGGTACGGACGGACGGAAGGACGGGTGGTACGGACGGACGGGCGGGCGGGAAGGACGGACGAGTGGGTACCGACGGACAGGCGGGTACGGACGGACAAATGGGCGGAACGGGACGGACAGTTGGTACGGACGGACGGACGGACGGACGGAAAGACGGTACGGACGGACGGTCGAGCGGGTACGGACGGACGGACGGGCGGGTACAGACGGACGGGCGGGACGAACAGGCGGTACGGACGGACAGGTGGGACGGACGGATGGCCTGGACGGACGGCACGGACGGACGGACGGACGGACGGACGGATGGGTGGGTGGGACAGGCCAGATAATCTATGATATAAATATTTGTATTGTATAGAGATCCAAAAACAAAAATAGTTGTGTATATAACACAACATATATACATACACATACACCAGCATGTGTGTGGTGTGTTACATACATAGTATTAAGTATATCTAACCTGTTGGGCCTTTCTTATTCAAATCCGGCGTATTCGTATTCGTACTATCCAGCCCCCGCAACTTACCTGCAACAGAGAACACACATTGATAAGCATAGATGTAAAACACTGCATATATAATAATTATTATTATTATTATTATTGTCATGGGGGGTGATGAAAATGGGAAATATTGCGCCTAGAGCGGGACTCGAACCCACATCTCTTTGCACGCCGGGCCAGTGTGCTAACCATTACACCACCTAGGCTCCCTGATATCAACACACTCCCCACGCCTACCTATCTATGGGGTTACTTGCCTGAGAGGTCAGTGCAGCCTACTACATTATTATTATTATTATTATTATTATTACATTCAGCCGAGGACGTTTCAGCCTAGGACACTTCACCTTAGATTTTGGACGCTTCGGCCTAGGATATTTTGGCCTAGTAGTAGTACGTTTTGGCCTAGGACATTTCGGCCTAGGCGGTTTTGGCCTAGGACGATTTGGGCTATAACATTTTGGCCAGGCATTTTTTTCAGGGGAGGCCCTTTCGGCCATGTCAGCCAAAAGAAATTGTTTCATGGAAATAACACTCAACATTTTTAATAGCCCATTTTATAATCGCAAATGATGTTCATAGGTGGTTTTAAAAAGTAAAGCTTGTTTTATTTAACGATGCCTCTAGAGTGCATTGATTTTTATCATCAGCTATTGGACGTCAAACATATGGTCATTCTGACATATTTCTTTGGAGGAAACCTGCTGTCGCCACATAGGCTACTCTTTTCGATAAGCAGCAAGGGGTCTTTTATATGCACTTTCCCACAGACAGGACAGCACATACCACACACAGCCTTTAATGAACCAGTTGTGGACCACTGGTTGGAACGGAAACTAGTCCAAACTGCAAATGTGTCCACTCAGCAGGATCGATAGGATGACCCACACCTTCACAGGTACTGTCCCATATACCACGCTGCTATACCCGAAAAGAGTAAAGAGTCCAAGTTCAGCATTTCGGTGTGCACACCAAAATAAATTTAGTATATTCTCATTTAAAATATTTCCAAAGTGAACTCCTTAAAATAAAAGTTATTTCAAATTAAAGTAATGTAGATTGTAACGATAAAGATAATATATTTATCTAACAAAAATGGCAGAAACTCAAAGCCATTTGATTGTACAACTTTAATACAACACGTGTTAATGGCTGGTCAGGGCGGGTGAGTGTGAATGTGATCGATTAACAAAATTAATTTTATTTACTCTGTCCATAAAGCCCCTGTCAAACACCTCACCGGATTGAGGAAACTTAAAGAAACCAAACAAAGTCTGTTGATATCCGGCAAAGTCTGGTTTGTGTATGTTGCATATCCGTGGCATATCCATTGATATCCAGCCCGATCCGTTACAAGTTTTGAACATGCACAAAACTTGGAATGGATGCCGCCGGATTGATGTCTATGGTTCTTGTCCGGTTTGAGTTTGTTTCGTCCGTTGGCTATCCGTTCATGTCCGTTTCATGTCCGTTTCATGTCCGTTTCATGTCCGTTCGTCCGGCAGCCTTTGACCCGATATCGCAACATTTTGACACATTTTGATACTTATCACACCCGAACACCACCGGATTAGATAATTCTGTCCATTGCTCAATCCGGTGAGGTGTGACAGGGGCTTAATGATTAAGCCACATTGCGGCTTGTTTTCATCGCTGAACAGCAATAGTCTCAATCTGGTGATCTTAGTTGTTAGTGTTAGTAATTATGTTAACTTTTGTTGTGTGTTTTTTTTATGGTGCCATATAAATATCTTGGTCGTTACAAAACCCACCATCCAGCATCCCTTTAGTTAATAATAGAGCTTCCCTCTACAGATATAATAAAACAATCTAAGTCTCCAAACTGTCTCAATAAGGGTGTGTGGAGGGTGGGGGGAGGCTTTAGGTAACCAGAACCACGTATGCTAATGGTTAACCCAAGTCGGGTTTAAAGCTGCATAATCCGATGAAAACATCGAATTTTCAAAACAAAATCAATTATCGAGATTTGAGTGTACATATATCTAGCTTAGATACTGGTACACTGCTTAAGCATGTGCGGCTACATAGGAGGGAAGAGGGAGGCAATTTAGTAGAATCTGTTACTGCAGAAGCCTATGGTGTCAGAGTTTTTGATGCTTGCCAAAACTAATTTGGCATGTTTGCACTTAAAATATCTCAAAGGTTAGCCATTTAAAATAAAAGTTACTTCCAGCTAAAGTAAGATAAAGTATAACGATCAAGCTAATATATTTATCCCAGAAAATGACAGAAATTCAAAACCATCGGACTATGCAACTTTAAAAACACATCGAGCTGAATTTTGTTGTTGTTGTGAGAAGTAAAAGCCCAACCAGCATCCCCCATGTAGGGCTCATCCAACCAGCCGGCGGCCCCTCATGTGGGGCCCCCATGTGGGGCCGCGCCAGGTGGGCCCGTCCAACCAGCCGACCCGCTGTGAGTGTGACAAGCACCCGGCGTCGCCGGTACCTCAAGTTGACGCGTGGGGGCAGCACCGAGCTACCACCCGGTTAGGCGCGTGGGGAGGGGGTATGGAGGGGGGGGGGGCGGGGTGATGGAGGGGGAGGGGTGGAGACGAGGGTGGAGGTGAGGAGGGGGATGGGGGGTGGTGGTAACGGGGCGGGGAGAAGGGGTAGATGACGAGGATGCATATTTTTACTTTAAATATCTCCAACCTTAACCCTTTAAAATATAAGTTACTTCAAACTAAAGTCAAGTAGATTATAACGATCAAAAATAGTTATCTAAACTATATTGCAGAAATGCAAAACCAGCGGACCATGCATCTTTATCTGCCTTGGGTCATGGGTCTTCAACGACTAAATTGAAATACCAATAAAGCTTATTAATATTACTCTGATCGATATTTTGTTTTACTTTGTTTCCAAGAACTGCGCAATACGTCAAATGTACAGTACAATACACTGCAGACAACTCAATTCCCCTTTTCCTCAACCAATACAAATACCAATACAAAAACTATCTCACCCACGTGGTCCTGCTCCTTCTTCACTGCTCTGCCCCCCCCCCCCCCCCCCACACCAGCTCCAACTGTACTCTCTCTCCCCCCCCCCCCCCAACAGTCCCACCTTATCTAGCTTGACAACTCTCCCAGCACCAGCCTACATTGACCACTGTCCAGCTGCAGACCAGCCTCCTCTTGGTCTGTCTCCACACTCTACTGCCTGGCAGCCCCTCTTACACACAATTCACCTACTGATGTACTTACTACCTGATACACGTTTTTCTGCTCAAGTGGGACCCTCCCCCTGAATGTATTGGATGTCAGTCCCCACTGACATTAAAACACACTTTATTAAACTGTGTGGATTTCATGGCCCTGAGCCAACAATTTTACACTGCAAATGACATGCATGACCCTTTTACTAAAGTAAAACAAGAAAACATTTGAGCCTTTTTGAGGGTGGCTGGTTTGTACCACCTCATATAGGTTTTTAAACAAATTTCATCGGTGAATAATACTATCATTTGGAATTTTATTTAGCTTGACCAGAAACTATATGATTGCGAGTTTATAAAATTCCTGAGTGTCTATTGACACAAAATTGATTGTATGCTTTTATATGTAACGGCGAGGGTTTGAACAAAACAAACATTTCTCACCGTGAATATGGCCGATGCTGCCTAGACAGCGGAAAGCAACCACCAATCAATCAATCAAACCTGATACATCCGTGGTACAGTATTTTACAGGGATGCTATTTTACAGACTGTTATCTCACTCAACTACCGACTGTTGATGTGTTATATAACTCAACTACCGACCTGTTATCTAACTCAACTACCGATTGTTATATAACTCAACTACTGACTTGTTATCTAGGTAAACTACTGACTGTTATATAACTCAACTACCAACTGTTAATAAGCATTATCTAGCTCAACTACCGACTGTTATATAACTTAACTACTGACTTGTTATCTAGGTCAACTACTGACTGTTATATAACTCAACTACCAACTGTTAATAAGCGTTATCTAGCTCAACTACTGACTGTTATATAACTCAACTACTGACTTGTTATCTAGGTGAACTACTGACTGTTATCTAACTCAACTACCAACTGTTAATAAGCGTTATCTAGCTCAACTACCGACTGGTATATAACTCAACTACTAACTTGTTATCTAGGTCAACTACTGACTGTTATCTAACTCAAGTACAAACTGTTAATAAGCGTTATCTAGCTCAAACAACTAATGGACCAAAAAAAAAGAAGAAAAAACTACCGACGAACGAAAACAGTCGGCGGCGCTGTAGTAAGGCGGCCCCCGGCACGTGACTGACACGCCCGGACTGTCGTCATGGCAACGTGAGTAGAGGAACCCGCCGCTACAGGCGGCCACCACTACTAACAACTCGCCGAGCGAAGAACCACAAAAAAAAGAACAACAATGTAAATTTAATAGATATCCCTTATTTGCAAGAGCTATTCTAAAATCTTTTTTTATTTATTTTTTATTGACAAGGTATTTACTCTGCCCATAACGTATAAGCTCCCGCAAGGGTGTTTGTTTTCAATGCTGGACAGCTGTGGCACTGTCTTGGTCTGGTCCCTCGCCCAGGAGTGTTTACCTGTTTCTGCTCAGGCCAGCCTTTTGCGATTTTAGGTGTTAGTAGCCTATGTTAGTTTTTTTTGCATTTTTCCAGAGTTTTGTCTAGTCTGAGTATGATACCTTAGCCTACTATGTACATCTACTTGGATGTCATGCAGGCTTGCGGGAGAGGATCCCATCCAATTTTGATTTGTTACAGCATCCTTTCACCCAAGCCCTGTCCTTAGGTAGTGCACCAGTGTGCTAGAACACACTCGGACCCTTTAGGACTACGACCAGGTGGGATGATTGTGTTGTTTGCTTAGCCATTTTGTATTTCAGGGCGGATCAGATGCATGACCGTGGCCTGTCCATTTTTGTGTTGGTTTGTGCCATTACACATACCCGGGTGGACTGGGCCATGTGGTGATAGCTTTCCTGATTTCCTAGTGCTAATTTTCCTATTTTTAATACCTACCATTTTCTCTGGCCTGTCTTTTGCTTTCTGTGCCAGTACACAGCAAACAGTGACTGCATCCGAATGCATCCTTCAGTGCTATACTCGAGGTATTTTCAATGCCTGAGGGCTTTTTGCAATCAATTGTTTTTATGAGATCACTTATTACTTTTATTGTAGAAAAATGTTTGTTCATTATATTTGCTGTATCAATGTTGCCAATTCAATTCCCTCATTGTTGTATAAGGAAATTGAGTCTTTATTTGTGTTGTTTTAAGGCGTTTTGCTATAAGGCGCCATACAATAAAACAATTACAAATTTGTTAAAATAGTTGAAGGATAGAAAAATTATATTTCCAAAGAAGAAAAAAAAGGGGGGGGGCTACATTAAATAGTGCAGTCTCGAGTACAGAATTATCGGGGGGGGGGTGGGGGTGACCACTCTAGAATGGTACTACTATAAAGAAGCGAATGCCAGCACACTGGGATTGAGTTGTCAACAGTTTGCCGCCGGTAGAGTATTGCCTGGTTCACTGTTCTTGGGGTTCCAGGCCTTCCCGCCCCGGGAACAGGTGGCCAGACGGCCGCCCCTGCCAGACCCTGCTGTCTGAGGCTGCCAGACCCACTGACACCGTCAGAGCGCCCCACCCCACCCTCCAACCCCCCATATAACCCCATCCCACCCTCCAACCCCACATAGACCCCAATCCCCACCCTTCAACCCCCACCACACTCAGTACCCCACACACCCACACACACGGTGTGCCCTACTCAGTACTTACCGTCCTGATATGACCTTAGATGTTGCTAGGACGTAAAACAACAACAAACAAACAACAACTCTATACAACACACTTCTGAGCACTCGGCACTACCTCAGACTACACGATATGGACACGTGTTGGGCGCGTCCCGCTTCCTGTTTTGTCAGGTAGAGGGATTCGAACCCTGGGTTCCAATCCCCGGCCGACCTAACACAATCCAGTCAGCATATCGACACGCATGCGGAGTGTTTGACAGATAAAAGATTCACTCCATACTTCCAGAACACGGGGTGAAAACCAACCCATTAGAAAAACTGGCGAAGAATTTCGACATGCTGGGGAAATGAACTGAGCTGGTAAATTCTTAATTTTAGAAGCAAAATATATCCTTCATATATATCTTCATATTTACCCGCTATACTTCTGATTAAAAAAATATAATAAAACATGGAGTTAAAGGAACTTTACAAATAAAACCGACAGCATTTTATCCCCGCCATCTTGTCTTTTTGCATTCTCTCTCATTTCACCAACTCTGCGCAGATATATGTAGCCATTTGATACTGGAGCAAGTGGTTCCACTTCCAGTTCCATACTAAAGCATTTTTCGCCAGCTTTTATATAGGGTTTGTGTTCACCACTGTATATGTAAGTACCGGGTTAATCTTGTATCTAAGTTTTTGATAGCTCGAGTACCTCAGTGTTTGGAGTCAAAGTAGACCGGATGGCCAAATGAGTTGAGCATCTGTTGGGTTCAAACCCTGACCGAGTCAAACCAATGATTCCTAATTTGATACTTGTCGCTTTCTAACCTGGCGATCGGTGTTATTGGGATAGGGCAAGGAGCAGTGGAACGAGGAAGTTAAATTGTCTGCGATTGAAATTTACCCGGCTTAATCAGGTGAATGAAAAAATAGATATATATGAGAAAGGCGGTGGTTGCGATCACCTCCTCCATCTCCCTCCCCTCCCTTCCCTGTTTTCTTGTGTGTGAATGAGTGTGTGGGTGTGTGAGTGTGTGAGTGAGTGTGTGAGTGAGTGTGTGAGTGAGTGTGTGAGTGAGTGTGAGAGTGAGTGTGTGAGTGTGTGAGTGAGTGTGTGTATGAGTGTGTATGTGAGTGTGCGTGTGTGAGAGTGTGCGTGTGAGAGTGTGCGCGTGAGTGTGTGCGTGAGTGTGTGTGCGAGTGAGTCTGTGAGTGAGTGAGTGAGTGTGTGAGTGTGTGTGTGTGTGAGTGTGTGTAGGCGGGAGTTCGGTTCCCCGTGGAGTCAAACCGATGACTTTAAAATTGATACGTGTTGCTACCTTGCCTGGCGGCCTGATTTCCTAGTGAGGCAGCACTATAAAGTCGCCATGAGTGCATACTGTAGCAAGTCGGTACCCATCCTGATATGATCTTAGATGTTGCTAGGACGTAAAAGAACAACCAACAACAACAGTGTGTGAGAGTGTGTGTGAGAGTGTGTTTGTAAGTGTGTGTGTGAGTGTGAGGTAGTGTGTGAGTGAGTGTGTGTGTGTGTGTGAGTGTGTGTGAGAGTGTGTGTGTTTGAGTGTGTGAGTGTGTGTGTGTGTGTGAGTGAATGTGTGTGGGCGGGAGTTTGGTTCCCCGTGGAGTCAAACCAATGACTTTTAAATTGATACTTGTCGCTACCTAGCCTGACGCTCGGCATTAATAGGATAAGCAAGGACTGAGTAGCTCAGTGTCAGGATAATGTGACTGAGTGGGATATTGGGTCCTGGTGCTGGCGGCCTGATTTCCCAGTGAGGCAGCACTATAAAGTCGCCATGAGTGCATACTGTCACAAGTCGGTACCCATCCTGATATGACCTAAAATAACAACCAACAACAACTGTGTGTGAGTGTGTGTGAGTGTGTGTGTGCGTGTGTGTGCGTGTGTGTGTGTGTGTGTGTGTGTAAGTAAGATTGCGGGTGGGGGTGGGAGGTGTAGGACTATGGCGCTAATGGCTGCCAGATCTAACCACCACACAGGCTGTTTGTTGTGACAGACTCAGTGTGCCTGCGTGCTGTACGTGACGGCAGGAGGCGCCACCTGGTGACAGACAGCAGAACCATATCCCGCTAGGAGGCAGCACCGTGTGGGACAGTGTCACACGCTGTGTGTGTGAGGGGAGCAGCAGTCACTCAGCAGGCACTCGGCACCACCACGACGGGCGAAGTGTGGCTGCAGACTGCTGGACGAACAGGGCGAATCACAAACAGCGGAAGCGGCACCGACCGGCGGTCACCGGGACTTAACACGCAACAACCTGTGTGCAAAGCACCGACCGGACGAGGGTTAAACCCGACCGGCTGTGTCACGTAATGTACAGAGGCAGGTTTGCCGACGAAAATCTGCATGTACCAAAGATATGTGGTAGGTACCGAAGATGGGTGGTATGTACCGAAGATATGTGGTATGTACCGAAAATGTGTGGTATGTACCGAAGATGTGTGGTATGGAAGATATGTGGTATGTGCCGAAGATATGTAGTGTCTACGTACGATATGTGGTATGTACATAATATATGCGGTATGTACCGAGGATATGCGGTGTGTACCGAGTATATGCGGTGTGTGCCGATGATGTGTGGTATGCACCGAGGATATGCGGTGTGCACCGAGGATATGCGGTGTGTAGCGAGAATCTGTGGTCTGTACCGAAGATATGTGGGATGTACTGACAAGATACAGCATGTACCAACAGGATATCCAGCCTCGCCACATGTTCACCATCTAATACCCCAGTCACACAAGAGCCAGCATTCGCCACCAACCTCCTTACGGCCAAAAGGACGCCAACCTCCCAGCGTCACACTCGATACATTGATTCAAATACGTGGTCACCTCCAGGGCGGCGGTGGGTCAGCACCAGGGGAGTGCCGGGTTTGGGCCAGGGCGGTGCCAGGTTGGGGCCAGGGCAGCACCGAGTCGGCGCCCTGGTGCGGACCACACGGTGAGTGTGACATTGCATATGTTGGCGCCAGGTCGCCGGCAACTCGCCAACCAAGAGGTCGGTGCCAGGGCGCCAACCAGTTTTGAATGGCGCCGCCGGAACAGGGCGCAAGGAGGTTGCAGGTGCAGCAGCTACAACCTCCTTGCGTCCAAAATTTCCAAATTGGACGCCGGGAGGTTGGCGTCCTCGCGGCGCCAGCACTTAAGGAGGGCGTAAGGAGGGCGTAAGGAGGGCGCAATAAGGATGCTTTGACATCGCGAATCGCTCATAAGCGAACGCATGCCTCGTGTGACAAGGGGTATCACTACTAGTACTATCAGTGTTCTCAGTGCCCACAGGTGATCACGGGCACTCCACTGACTGACACCAGAGTAACGACGGTGCCACAGGGTTGAGGCCAAGTATACATAAGTGCGTGCGTGCGTACGTACGTACGTACGTACGTACGTACATGCATGCATGCATGCATACATACATACATACATACATACATATGCACATACATACATACATACATATGCACATATCCATACAATCACACGTACATAATAGACACTTACATACATGCATTACATACAAACATTCCATACATACGTACAAACATACATAGACATATATACATATATACATACACACATACACATACACCGTTCCCTCAGGAGGGTTTGTGCAATGGTTAGTTTACAGCAGTAGACGTGGATCAGCTGAACATACCAACCCCGAGCCGATCTCTACAGCTACAAGTTTATGGCCTTGGATCCCCACATGGATCTCTACATGGATCGCTGAACACAATGATCTCTAGATGGGTCCCTGAACACAGTGATCTCAGAGGCGTAATCGATTAATCAACTTGGGTCACCCGAGCCACTTTTTGGCGCAACCGCATATCCTACAGACTCGGGTCGAATAATGGAATACGGTTCTCCACGTTTGGGGTGGTAAAAATGGTGGCTTATTCAAAAACTTACCCGCTATAACTACAACAAAATAGGATTTAAACTATTTTATGATGGCATTGTTTAGTTATATTTCCATTTCATGAATCTAGGTTGTTACCACAAAGAAAGATGTGTGACTGGTACTGGTTGCTGTTATCCTGCAGGACAGTACCAGCGCAAATGTGACGTCATCGCTCCTAGCAAACCCCAGCCAAGAGGTGGGTTACTGGGGTCGGGTCGTTTTGCACACAGCACATGTATTTGTCGATTCCACTCGCGGTGTTCGATTGGAAATTCTGACGACTCGGGTGACCTGAGTCGCCCAGGTCATGTTAATCGATTACGGCCTAGATGGATCCCTGAACACAGTGATTTCAACGTGGATCCCTGAACACAGTGTGATCTCTAATGGAGCAGTCACACTACGACGTGTATTGCGGCGTGCCACCAACGCGCTTAAATATATTCAACGCGTCGAGAAACGTCAAACTTTCGGCGCTGGCCGACGCGCGCCGACGTTTTGTATCAAAATCTACATGTACCGACGCGCCCGTAACGTGTTTCTAACGCGCCAGTAACGCGTTCCGACGCTTCGCCCAAAAACCCAACACGTTGCCACGCGTTGTCCAACGCCGGGCCAACACGTCGTAGTGTGACTGCTCCATAAAAGGATCCCTCAATGCAGTGACCTCTACATGGATCCCCGAACACAACGATCTCTATGTGGATCCCTGACACAGTGATCTCTACATGGATCCCTGAACACAGTGATCTCTTTGTGGATCCCTGAACTCTGTGATCTCTATGTGGATCCCTGACACAGTGATCTCTACATGGATCCCTGAACACAGCGATCTCTATGTGGATCCCTGAACACAGTGATCTTTAATTGGATCCCTGACACAGTGATCTCTAAGTGGATCCCTGAACACAGTGATCTATATGTGGATCCCTGAACACAGTGATCTCTATGTGGATCCCTGAACACAGTGTGATCTCTACATAAATCCTTGAACACAGTGATCTCTATGTGGATCCCTGAACACAGTGATCTATATGTGGATCCCTGACACAGTGATCTCTATGTGGATCCCTGAACACAGTGTGATCTCTACATAAATCCTTGAACACACTGATCTCTATGTGGATCCCTGAACACAGTGATCTCTACACAGATCCCTGAACACTAAGTGGATCCCTGATACCTGATCCACTCAGTCAGTCAGTAAGAGAGGGGATGCATGTGTTTGTTTGCATCTATGAGTGTACGTTTCGGTTGGCGTGTGTATGTGCCTAAGGGGGTGGGCGAATTGGGGCAGGGGGTAGGGGCTAGGGGGAGGGGGGAGGGGGGAGGGGGTGACTACTGCCTTCGCCTGCCGAACATTTGTCAGCAGGACTCAGGTCACTCACTACCCGTGACAGATGTCGGACTCCTCCACGGCCGGGTGGGAGATCTGTGAATGTAGGTCACGCCGAGACGGCTCCTCCTGCCAGGCCCCTCCACGTGGGGCGGGGGGGGGGGGGGACGGGGGGGGGGCTTCTCTCCCTGTCTACTGGATCCGCAGTGAACCAAACCTCCCATCCGCATATAACATATAATGGCAGCAAAGGCTATATTCAATGACAGGAAAAGCCATATTGACAGGGAAAGCCATATCCAGAGTTTATAAACCGCCTCGAGGCTAGCCTCAGGCTAGGGAGAGGTAAGCACGTCCGGTACCAGCAATAAGCATATACAACTCTAACGAACTGGATAACGTGTCGTTGGGTTGCTCCGGCAAAATTAGTCTACATATAAGCAAATAAACCAGTAAGTAAAATAAATAACTGGGGTTTAGCTTAATTATGATGCATTAGGAAGCATCATTAAGGGAAAGTTTAGACTTTCGTTGGTCCAAATTGGACGAGTTATTTGGTTATAAACAACCAAGGATAGAACACTCGAGTGGTTTCTCGAAGGAACCAAACCGGTCATTAGCGAGTTATGACAACCCCGGTCCACCGTGTGACTATGGGTAGAAGATGTGGGTTTCGCCCAATCTCATGTGGAAATTCACTCGAACTCTAATAGCGAGTAATGTTGGAGATGCTCCTGGGTTCTTTATAGACCCCCTAGACAAAAACTTTTTCAGGGCGTTTCTCCGAGTTTTCGTAGCATTTTCTCCAACTTGTTGACGTCAGTAGTCACAGTGGGAGAAGTGGACTGAACAGAGGGATGGGCGGGCCGAAACACTTGTCGCGACCCCCGCTAAGGTTTGGCTTGACCCACAAACCGCCACGCACAAATTAGCTTTATTCCGCCTGTGGTATAACGGTATACACACTTCGTCTAACACCAATAGATGTCAAAATGAGTTTGAAACAAACCATATTGTGACATATATATATACCGGGACTGACCAAAAATAATTTGTTTCAGCTTCCTGATGGCCACGAAGCGGAGTAAGCGCGGTGGCAGTCAGCAGGCCGAGGGCCGTTCCGCGAGGAGTGACCGAGGAGTACGACTCCCACCTGGTTGTCGGCAGGGTCCGTCGACACAGCCCCGGGCGCATATCCTCTCCGACCCGGACGAGGACGCAGTCCTGAGGTGCCTGCGCCTCCAGATTGGGGGAGGCCTCGCTTTTGTACGATTGGAAAGCCACAATCTTGACTGCCAAATCGCCTGTGTCCTCGAAGCGGCGTAGGCCGAGTGTCCAGAGGATTCGTTGAGGATTTCTTGGACAAGACTTCGGCGGTGGAAGCTTAAGGCTCCTCCTCCACTTCTCCTAAACGGAGGAAGAAAGAGATACAGGTTATTTCCTTCGGTTGATGAAATTCACCAAGGAGCGGGCAGAGACTGGTTTTCGCAAAAAGCGGTGAAGACTAATTCCAAAAAGAAGAAGAGGAAAGAGGAAATATTCTTCTTCTGATTCGTCCACTGAGTCTACTTCTACGAATTCAGACTCAGACAAACCATTTAATGAAGGGATCTAATGCGGACATTGGCACTAAAAGTGGCTAAGAAGGTGGAGAGCCAAAGGCTGAGGCGTGTTAAAACCACCTTTTTAACACTTGTACGCCTTATTCGCGAGACCCGTGATGGTCCATTCGCACGTTCAAACCGGCGGAGGTTATCTCCCAAGTAAGGAGATTTAGTTAACAGGAATAAAGGGTGTTCCCAACTCCATCATAAAGAAATGGATCGGATGTACAATATAGGACAGCTGTGGATGACCGTAAGACGTTTTGAGGATTGTTTGCAACACGGTGCAAAAGTGCAGAGTTGGCAACCGGCTAAACAGCTATTGTACCTGTGGCTATAAGGAAGCAGAGTGAAAATAAAGTTCTCGTCTTTGGCTAAGACAATGGACAAAGGCATTGCAGTGCTAGCGGCGGCAGTAATTACCTTCGTTTTTTTTTCGAGATATGAAAATGTCTTCAAGGTCATTTGTGCACATGATGCAGCAAAGAGAAGTGGCTCTCTCTAATAAGGTTACCGATAAGGAGGGAAGTAGTTTACCTTTAATCATGCGCCAGAGCCGATTAAAGGGAAACCTTTAGATAACACCAAGATGTTTGGCGGTCAACTACAATACCTCTGTAACGAAGGAGGCTAGAAGTCAGATGTAGAAGTGAATAAGGGCGACATCATTTATTCCTACTACAAACATGTGTTATGAATGCTTGAACATCAGCACAATATACTCCCATAATGAACAATCATCGAATAATTTTTGCATAGCAACAACCAATATCAATCTTCATGAAGAACAAACATCGAATGAGTGTCATAGCAATATCAGTATGAACCACATAATGAATAATCCAGTACAATATCGAGTCAAATGATATCTGGCTGGCCACCGCCCTACCGAAGAAGAATTAAAAACAAAAAAAAACACAAGTTGTGCATCAGGGTCAGCTAGCATGGCGAGTGAAGGTCAGTGCCCTCACAAGTTTGGGGGGCTAGGTCAGACAGCGCCGCCTGGCACCCCTGGTAGCGAACCCAGAACCACAGTAGTGGAGTGACTCAAAAGTAGTATAGCGGGAGTTCCCTTCTCTCTACATCAGCATACCAGGTCTGTATAACGAGTTGTAACGAAGGAGGCTAGAAGTCAGATGTAGAGAGTGAATAAGGGCGAACAACATTATATTCCTACAGACAACATGTGTTATTAATGCCTTGAACATCATCACAATATAGCACCCATCATGAACAATCAACGAATAAGTTTGCTTAGCAATAACTAATATCATCTTTTCATGATGAACAACTCACCGAAAGAGTTGCAATCAAAAATCAGTAATGATACCACATATGAATAATTATCAGTACAAAACGAGTCAAAAATGAATCTGGCTGGGCCACCGCCAATGCCTAACCGGCCCGACCAACCAAAAAGAAGAAAGAGAAAAAAAAAAAAACATCATTCTATTACGAATCATCATCGATTGATGCTGCAGCTCGTATATATTAAGAATGCGCAGCAATTGGCAAAGTAAATGTACTGTACACAGCAATACTGACTTCCAATCGCCGCGAGCCTTTAATCTCTTTCTATATTTTGCCCCTGCATATGGAGGAAGGTGCAGCCAACCTCACCTAAGGGGAATGGCAGAGTAGTCATCCAGGGTTAAAACCCGAACCATAACATAGATATTTAATAGTCGATTGAAGTATAACGTAAGTTAAAGGCTTAAACCCACCCATCTGCGAAGGGCACTTTGAAAAAGCGCTGAGCCCCAGACACGGGGTTACCTGAGTGAATGTAATTTCGTCCAATGAACTGCACAGAGGGATTTAAGTATAAGCCGAAGCTATAGGGATTAGCAAACTGCGCTCCTTGAATTGAATTGTTTTCGTAACAGCCTTACTGAAACAATCATCCCCCAAGCAAAAAATTTCCAAATCCGACCTCAGCAGGTCGATCCGAGAGTGTCAACTGACACTTACGTAAAAACCTCGGAAACCTGTTTAATATTGCAGCCCTTGTTGCCACATGAACCTAGAGAATACCGTTAGAAAATAAACATAACTAATAAATTACTTGGAAGCGAGACTTTGCCGATTTAACCTCACACTCCAAGAATCCTCCGCTTAAAACACCTCCTAGAGTAGTTTCAACCGTATGGCTTTATAAACAATAGTCACAGCATCCTCAGATTAAGGAACAAAATTAAAGCCGATAAAATAGTTAGTTATAGAACTGTAAGTTAACCTGCGGAGCTAACCAAGCTATGTAATAAAGCGACCTGACTTGACAGACACGGTATCGGTGCAAGAAGCCTTTAAATTGATCTATAAAATGAAATACTTCTTATCTGCGTCGAGCGAGTGGTGCGACTATTTGGGCGCGTAATACTTCATGGCTATTGATCTTCGCCTCTTCCCGCCTGCAGCGTTGCAGACCTACAAAGCAATATTCCCATAACGCATTATCACTCGAACAGATTGGGAACAACATAAAGTCCTATCTTATCGCCTGCACTATTTCTTCTGCTTCGCTGTTGAGGGGCAGACACCACCTACTCAGGCTATCACATATTATATTATAATTGGTCCCTAATATGCACTGCTGTTATATTAAAATATAGCGTATGGAACACCCAAAATATGCGCTTTCAAGAATAATTCATTAAATCTGATTCTTTGAAACACCCTTAACAAGAGCCTGACCTCACAGTGTTATTAACAGTTATAAATACCAACATTTTTTATTTCTATTTCTCCAGAATCCAGACCAACGATCAACAGCCGCACAACAGCCCACATTTCTTGACAGTTTAATGTGTGCGACTGACCAAAACTCAATAGGCGCTAACACTCTATGGTGGGTTAAACAATTAACCGGCTGGTTTACACTGAAAAAACCAACGCCCAGTCCATTGCCATGTAGAAGCACCATAACCTTGCTGTGAAGCGTCCGTATAAACGGATTAGTAGTTTCTCCCTGGTTTACCCAATATTTCTGTTCATACCGTTAAATTGATCACATAGAAAGCCACCACTGGATCTCTTCCTGAAGAAAACGCTTTGTTTTATCCTATATCGTGGAGAGATAAGGAAGTTTCAGGGCCTTTACTGCACTATGAATACTAGCGAGAAGCAACGACCCCCACGAACTACCACAGAACAGTGGCGATAACCGACCCCCTAACTGCTCCAACTCCTTCCCTAGTTGCTTTTCTCTTGTTAACGAATGTAATTAAGGTGATTCTACAAATTTAATCAATTTATCAACAGGTAATTTTCACTTTCATAGGTATACTGTCTATCATAATACCAAGGAAATCTAGTACTTGTAAAGGAGAACCAATTTTTGGAAAAATTATGTAAAGCCCTAGGCCGCCTCAATATAGAAATCAATTCTAATTGATTTAACCGACAGTCCCTCATATGACCTACCTAGACCAGCAAAATCATCTAAGTAATTTACAACACAGCTCATTACCGTGTCGAATAGCACAACGATATAAATCGTTCGATATATTTGTAAATATATTAAAACGGGGCTGAGAAACAGACCCATAGAAAACCTATTGACCAAAAAAAATTTGTCTACACCATTAATATTCCATACGAAACCTTGCCAAACCCTGTCCAAAAACCGACGGGTGAATACTGACAGCCCGGTACGCATCCTGAAATGTCAATCACCGATTATAGTCATCCCATTTATAGCATTTTAATAATGTGTCGACACTTTTATAACGAAATTTACAACAGGTTTCAGAAACAAAAGTATATTCACTGACCTTCCCATAGGGCATTACTGGCAGTCTACTATAACCCTATAAGCCAGAACCTGCCGGCTTTGGTATGCAACAGTTAGGGAGCAAGTAGGACGCGTATTAGATGGAGAAAAATAGCCTTTCTCAACATTCGGGTCCTGCAAACTTTGCCTTAATAAAAAGTGATATGTTCCTGGACTTCTTTGCTGGTATGAAGTGCGAGTTATAAGAATTAACTAACTGTTATCACTAAATAATCTTAAAGCCAAAAATTACTCCAAGCAATATATATTCCCAGTCCCGGGTCGGTGTCATTTTGGAAAAAAAAGTCTCAACAAAAAATTCGGCATGGCATTTAACATCGCAACTTGCAAAGAACCGACAATTGTGTGATTAGACAGCCTACAAATTCCGTTTGAAACAAACGTGAGAAACTGCAAACTACGATTAGAAGAACTATTAGAAAATTTATCCATAAGCGTTGAAATAGAAGTAATCCACACTAACCGATAACCTCTAACCATGTTGCTTCAACTGATTCCAACGGCAAAGGCCCTGTTGCAATGATTGCCAATCCTACTTACTATCATTTAACGCGACCCTTGCACGCTCTGCCGGCATGTCCGCAACTTCTATTTTAGTTAGCAGAGAACTGAGAAGCACACCCTTCCCCCATTCATTACTACCGTATTTCCATAGTAACGTTACCAACCCCGCTATGAACAGTCCCTATTATTAACCAGTACACTATTTAAATTTGTCTATTATTTGAGTTAACATTAATTTTTTCTGCGCATTTGAACTGTGTCTACAAGCCTAACTATTCTTTCAGTCTCTACGCAATTTACTCGTTTGTGACTACGGCTGCCGCACGCGAGCACCAGTGTCCATAGTCGCACGTCATGTTATCCCCGTGAACACCCTTGTTCGCCATTTGTAGGGCAAAACAAGGTTATCTTACCACACGCGTGTAGAGAACGATTAGCACCCACTGTAAGTGTTAGCGAAAAACCTGGTTTTTTATTGTCCTTGATATTTTTCGAATGCATAGGCCTTAATGCCAAATCACAGTTTCCTACTACGAACGCGTCGAAACCTTGTTTTTGAGCCAGCTTACGAACTCCAGGTCATATCAACGTGTGCAGTGTTAATAATAATTATTATGCTTAGCCTTCGCGCATGATATAACTTATATGGTTGAATAAAGTCATGGCAAGCATTAAAGTCATCATAAGAATTACTATCCTGAACCCAGGCACATGTTGACTCAATAAGTTCAATAACCAATCAATTTTTTTACTTGGCTTTCTTCTCACACTGTGGTGCTTCATCGTCACATTACGTTGACGCCTCCATCTTCCCCTACTCGGTGTTCTACTTCCCGGAACTGGAAGAATGAAACCTTGCGACGACGGTGACACCTGGTGCGCGCGACTCCGCCTTGCGCCTACCCCTTCCTGCCGCACGTCCAACACCGGAGTTTTCTTCCTCGACCATGGTCTCTGCCTCTCTACTAACGCTGCCTCCACCCCAGCTTTCGCGCTCTTTCCTTCCAGCAATTCGATCTTGCGACTTCAGTCGCGGCCCGGTGTCCGCTCGACAGGGTGTCTCAAACACTGCTGCCGCGCGCCACGCCCCTCCGCTTTAAACTTTCAGTCGCCATTTATCCGACTGATTTCAACTGCTGCTCAGGCACAGGGTGTGCACGGAATGCACGTTTTGTAGATGCTGATAACCTCATAGGCACATTCCTAGACCGGCAAACACTGCTTTCTGAACCACGGCCCCAGTAGACAGTAACATCTGCATGGGTCAAAACACAAGTTTTGCTCTGGGGGCTGGTAGCAGCGAGTGATGCTAGTGCACCTCCACAAGGTTGGGGGGGGCGTGTCAGACAGCGCCGCCTGCACCCCTGGTAGGAACCAGGAACCACAGTAAGGAGTGACCAAAAGTAGTATAGCGGAGTCCTTACTCCCTAACATTCTGCATACAAGGTCTGTATACGAGTAAGAAGATGTAGAGACTGCAAGCCAAGATTAGGCAAAAACATGGATGGCAAAAGAAACAGGAAGCTCCTCGTTTCACAAAAAGTCACGAGGGGAATTAACGTCCACGAGGTACACCAGAGGAAGCCAGACCGGTTACAAACTTCGGTCCAAGGGTTTCGGGCCTGGCGCTCGCGCGCCGGCTGGACCGACAACACCGGAAATGCACGGCCATAGGCCGAGGTTCAACTCGTCGAGACCTTTCCCCCGGGGCGGGGGGGTCCAATTAGATTCAAACACAAACTTTACAAGTCCCCAGAAGCCTCAAAAAACACACAAACTGTAAGCAACTTTGTGGCTGGTAATATTGACAGGTAATCAAATATCTGAGTGGCACAAAATAACTAGTACCAAGAAATTAAAAAAATAGAGTAGGGGTGTTCACAGTCCCTTTTCCCACAAATTCCTGTACCAAAGTATATACTTTTCCATATAACATCAACCAGTTGGAACGAGCACTAAACTAAACAGGTACATAAATTTCTTTGAGAAAGGAATTATAAAAAAAGTGACACACTGTTCAGGACAGTTTATTTTCCAAACATTATCACTAGACCGAAGCCTAATGGTGATGTTTCGAATGATCCTGAATTAACAAATCCTTAATCAAAGGGGGTGGAAAACGACATTTTAACAATGTTCTCTCTAGATACGGCACAGAACTGATTACACAAGATGCGTGATGGCTATGTTGATTTACAGGATGCATAATATAAGCGCTTCCCAAACATGTAACAAAACCGAAAAATTTCTTCGCATTTATATGTGGATAACCAACTCTATTAGTTTACCTGCAATGCCGAATGGCTTAGCTTGTGAGCCACGTTTATTTACTAAATGGTGCGTTAAACCTGTATTCTTTCCTCGTAATGGCGAGGAAGGTTCACAAATGTATCCATACAAAGATATTCTTTAATAAGCATCAAACAAAATTGGATGTTGAATGCAGTTTTGGATATATGTGCATTACTCACTAAATTGGGGTTTTATGAGACACTCACCAAAAGTCAGTGATTAAACGGCAACAAAACAACTCAAAAGTTTAAAGGGTTTTCTGGATACACAGTCCCTTACCAGTGTCGATAACAGACAAAAACAAATTAAGTTTATGACTACAGCGATTCTCATCTTATTAAGTTAACAAAGCCAAAAATAAGACAGTTGCTGTTCTTATAGCATAATTACCTCCATATGCACCTGCTGTGTTTTATATGGGAAAGCCCATATTAAGTCGCTAGAAATAGAATAAAATTTTAGCGTTAACCACGAACTAAAAGGCAATTTTGAGCGAAAATGTTTATTTCGCAAGAAGGGTTAGCAGGATATTGGATGGTGGATGCAACAATAGCAATTCACCAAATCCAATCCGCATGGCGGAACCTAATACAGTAATTACTATCGATGCATCGTTAGAAGGTTGGGAGCTCCATCGAGATTGGGTCACAACAGGAGTAGATGGCTAGAGATGAAAAATCAACTATATTAATGCACTAGAATTGCGTGCTATTTATCTGGGCGTACTTAGTATTTTACTAAGATAAATAAATCACAGGTTAGAATACAAACTGATAATACTACTGCCAAGGCATAATTCCGTAATCATGGGTGGAACCAAATCAAAGTCTTGCAATCAGTTATCTAAACGAATTGGAACTGGGCACAGGCTCAACAATCTGGCTGACTGTAGCGCATATATTCAGGGTCACAAAATACACTTGCAGATATAAAAGTAGAAATTTCATGACCATTTTAGAGTGGTCTCTCTCTACAACCTTTGTTTAACTTCGTTAGTGAAAAAGGTACACCTGAGAGTTGCACTTATTTTTATGCAACACGAAATAATAACAAGTTACCCCTGTTATGTTTCTTGCATCCAGAACCGGATCTTGGAAAGTAGATTGTTTCTGGCGTTGCATATTACTGGGAAAAATAATTATTTTTATATTTTCCCACCATTTAGCAATAACACCTAGAAAGTGAGAAAAATCGCTTGGAAGTGACACATGCGATACTGGTGGTGCCCGATTGTGGACACACGCAACCTTTGGCTGCCAGCAGTTTCACACTGGCTAAATATCGTATACGATTCCCAAGAAAACTTCGGGAATCTTACGCACCACTACCGCTAGTGGTTCACGGCGAGTGACAACGACCCCCTATTGGCAATCCTTTTCTAAGGAAGCAGCTACAGCAAATTGGATTGGACAAATTACTGAGGAAAGGATAGTATCGTATGCCTGAGCCATGAACTGTCAAAATGTATACAACCTATTTAAAGAAATGGGGTGTTACAATTGTTGATAATGAAAGATAAACAACAATCCAAAGATGTCATCAAGTAGCAGCTCGGTTTCAATTTCTCTTTTACTTCGATCTCTATAGGAAAGAAGGACTTTACCATTGGATCGATTAATGCGGCGAGGAGTGCGTTATCAAATATTATTACCTAGAATAGATGGCAAACAGTTATGAAAAAAACATATGTTAATTTGTATTTACTCTTCGATCAATTTAATCAAAGGAATCCTCTAAAATGTTGTGGGTGGTGGGGGGGGGGGGGACAAAACCAAGTATAGTCGTTTTGGGATGTTTCCTATACTATTAAAGTAGTTTCAGGCTTGGCCTCCCAACTCGTGGTTAGATATAAAACAGTTAGGTTTTTTAAGGTCGCGGGTCCTGATATTGTTTTAGTAACCGGACACGGAGGAGGACAACGATTGGGAATGGGAGCATGTGAAGTGTTATCGCCTTCACTCTCATATTGATCTATAGAGCGCGTAGACAAGCAACAATGTACAGTTGTCTTATGTCTGGATTAGACTCAAGATAATGCGTGCAAATCGAACACTTAGTGACCCTTTAGAAAACGGTTCACTTAGACCTTGTTTCCCAATGATCGAAATTAAATGTGTTGTGTCGGCCATAAGGCTTTATATATACAAGAACAAAGGATTAACCGTGCATCACAACAACTATAAGTGAGCTTTAATAAATCCACATAAGGCGATTTCACGAGACACACTTGCCGAGATGGACAATTACGGTGTTGAAATTGCTGGAGTGTATAGAGTAAATCCTCGATTTACTCTTCCCGCACTCAACTAGAGGAGCCAGGTCGTCCCAAAGGCACGGTGCTTGGTATTTCAGGAAAAGAATACTAGCGCATGCAGGCTGAGAGAGCGGCTAAGTCGTTTGCAAAACATTATAATAACCACTAGAAAAGCCTAATAACACTGCGTTGCAAAGCGTCTTCCTCCGCTCTCGCCGAACTAACAAGAATGGTGAGAACAAAAATTTAGAATGTTATAATAATAAGAAAGAATGATATTAAGGATAAAAAAGAATAATGTAAAGGTCACCCTAGCCTTAGGGCAGCCTGAGGCTGTTTACCGAGGAAAAAAGTATAGTTATACGAGTCTTACCTTGGTACAGATGATGGATAACTGTTGTTTTAACCGAGGTAATAAGCCTCGGATAGATGTGGCAAGGGCCTCCCCCCGCCACACCCTGCACATCTATTCCGTTGGTGGTACCTATTTCGGTAAATAATAGTATCCATGTTTTGAAAGTCATTTTCTCCTCAATAAGTAGGTAAAGATTGCTGGTACCGGACGTGCTATTACCTCTCCCTAGCCCACATCTGATCCGAGGCTTATACTCGGTAAAACAACAGTTATCCCATCATCTGTACCAAGGTAAGACTCGTATAACTATACTATATATCTTGATACTACACACCTCATACAAAGACCATGTTACCAATGAGGGAGTTTGTACCAAGATCCAGCTGGCAAATGAACTACACAAAGATCTGATTATCGTGAAGAGATGCAAACTGCAGTGGTATGGCCATATTTCAGTTTCTATCAGGTCTGGCCAAAACCATTTTGTAAGGCACAGTGAAACGACGAAGAAGACAGGGCGGACAAAGGAAGAGAAAAGAAAATATCAGGGAATGGACAGGTCTAGAGTTCGGAAACCAACACACTAGCAGACACTCACTAGAACACCCTCCCCCCTCAGTAGGTACCCCGTGACAGTATACAGACACATTAGACACTAAAGCACCCTGCCACCTCAGTAGCACCATGTGACACATTATACACTAGAACACCCTCCCCGTCAGTAGCACGACGTGACACATTATACACTAGAACACCCTCCCCCCTCAGTAGCACCACGTGACACATTAGACACTAGACATTTCCCCCCTCAGTAGCACCATATGACACATTATACACTAGACACCTTCCCCCCTCAGTAGCACCACGTGACACATTAGACACTAGAACACCCTCCCCCCTCAGTAGCACCACGTGACACAATAGACACTAGACATTTCCCCCCTCAGTAGCACCATATGACACATTAGACACTAGACACCTTCGCCCCTCAGTAGCACCACGTGACACATTAGACACTAGAACACCCTCCCCCTCAGTAGCACCACGTGACACAATAGACACTAGACATTTCCCCCCTCAGTAGCACCATATGACACATTAGACACTTTCGCCCCTCAGTAGCACCACGTGACACATTAGACACTAGAACACCCTCCCCCCTCAGTAGCACCACATACACTTGGTTCAGAGAAATATATAACCAATATCTGATTAACCTACAAAATTTTCTAGTTCAACATATGCCATTAACCATAGGATTTAAATAAAAACATTAATCAAATAAGTAAAACTAACTCGTGGCTATGTCTCAAACACTAGTCTGATGCCCAGATATGTCAAAATCAAAGCACAAGGCATAAAAAGTGCTGATTATATTGATGTAATGCAAATCGGATAAAAGATTAATATCTATAATTTATTATATATATATATATATATTTTATAAGTTTGTGTTCTATGTTTCAAACAATGAGCTGAGATGAGCTGAAACTAGCACATAAGTCATAACTAGCACCCAGTGTATTATAGCTGTGCCCATGGCTTCTCATGGGTTTGTTTTGCTTTGATGCATCCCACAATGCACCGCGCCGCTGGATTGCTGATGTAGTCTATCGACAGACGCTGTTCACGACTCGTGTGCATTCTGTAGTATCTGTTATCTGTTATCTGTGTGCTGGAGAGCAATAATCCTGCCCTACAATCACACACCCCGCTACTCCCCGCCCTATCACCCGCCCGCCCCTTCCTCTCCCCTCCAGCCCCCTAGTCAGTAGAGCACTTGCTTCATATGAAGGAAGTCATGGGATCAATACCCGGCCAAGACAAATAAGCCCAAGACTTTGGTTCGAGATCAAAGTTTTTCCATAAATGGTGTGATTGATATGTCGATTTTTCTAATCCTCGGATAGGCTGGCATAGTTGTTAGCGTGCCCACTTCTTATATTCGGAAGGTAGTGGGATCAATTCCTAGTTAAGCTAACTTAAAGCTGCATAATCTGACGAAAGCAACAAATCTAAACCAAAATTACTTAGATTTGATCCAACATATTCAACTGAGATACTGGTGTGCGTTAAGCCCTGGTCACATACACGTAGTGAACGTAGTTGAACGTAGTTGAACGTGGGATAGATTAATGTGGGTCAAACATGGTGTAAGTACATTAAACTACGGTGAAAAACGTTAAGGTACAGACGGTTTTGGTATGGATAAATACGGTACATTCAACTACATTCAGCTATGTTCAACTACGTTCAACGTACGTTAGCCTCCAGAATGGTCAACTACGTTCAACTATTTCCAAGTACCTCCAATTATGCTGAGTACATAAGAGTATGGATACTTCGCCTTGGTACAGAATTAGCCACTAAGTAGCGCTCTATTGAACATGTCCACAGAATTAAATATGGAACTCACGGCCACCCATTGTTATAACCAAGTTAGCATGATGGAGAAGTATGGATGCCGGTATGTTCAACTACGTTCAACTACGTTCAACTACGTTAGCCTCCACTACATTCAACTACGTCCACTGACGTGTATGTGACCGGGCCTTAAGAATTTGTTGGTATGTGGAATGAGTTTTAAATCATTTCATATAAGTCACTGCTGCAAGCCCTGTGATGGCCATCCAACATTTCGGTGTGCACACCGAATATAAATGCCACCCCACCACCAGAACATGTGACCAGGCTTTATTAAAGTTTGACAACCCGACTGTTTTGAGCTTCAGCCATATTTTGATATAAACATTAGGCTGGTCGTAATAATCTACATCACTCAAGTTTGAAGTAACATTTGATTTAACGGTTTAACTTTAATGTGTGGATGGGAAAGGCCCACCCCTTCCCACTATGCCACCCGCCCCTTCCCACAATCATACCCGCCCCTTCCAACAATCATACCCGCCCCTTCCCACAATCATATCCGCCCCTTCCCACAATCATATCCACCCCATCCCACAATCATACCCCCCCATCCCACAATCATAATACCCACCCCATACCACAATCAATACCCGCCCCTTCCCACAATCATATGCGCCCCTTCCCCTACAATCATAGAACCTCATCCCTTTGTCTCCACAATCATGACCGCCCCATCCCCCAATCATACCCACCACCCTTCCCACAATCATACCCGCCCCTTCCAACAATCATACCCGCCCCTTCCCACAATCATACCCGCCCCTTCCCACAATCATACCCGCCCCATCCCACAATCATACCCGCCCCTTCCCACAATCATACCCGCCCCTCCCCACAATCATACCCTCCCCTTCCCACTATGCCAACCCGCCCCTTCCCACACTCATACCTCCTTCCAACATCATACCCGCCCCTTCCCACAATCATACCCGCCCCTTCCCACAATCATATCCACCCCTTCCCACAATCATATCCACCCCATCCCACAATCATACCCGCCCCATCCCACAATCATACCCACCCCTTTCCACAATCATACCCGCCCCTTCCACCAATCATATCCGCCCCTTCCCACAATCATATCCGCCCCTTTCCACAATCATACCCGCCCCATCCCACAATCATACCCCCCCCCCTTCCCACAATCATACCCTCCCCTTCAAAACAATCATAAACCCGCGACCCTTCCCCAATCATACCCGCCCCTTCCCAACAATCATACCCGCGCCCCATCCCACAATCATACCCGCCCTCCCACAATCATACCTGCCCCCATCCCACAATCATACCGCGCCCTTCCCACAACATACCCCGCCCTTCCCTTTCCCACAATTCATACCCGCCCCTTCCCACATCATACCCGCCCCTTCCCACAATCATACCCTCCCCATCCCACAATCAGACCCTCCCCTTTCACACCAATCAAACCCGCCCCTTCCCACAATCATACCCTCCCCTTCCCACAATCAAAACCCACTCCCTTCCCACAATCATACCCTCCCCTACCCCACAATCATATCCCCCCATCTCACCATCAAACCCCCCCATCCCACAATCAGACCCGCCCTTTTTTTTCTTCCACAATCACACCCCCGCGCCCCTTCCAACAACATACCCACCCCTTCCACAATCATACCCGCGCCTGCCCCTTCCCCCAATACACCCGCGCCCTTCCCACGAATCAAAACAAACCCCACCCCTTCTCACATCATAACCAGCCACAGCCCCATCCCACAATCATACCCGCCCCTTCCCACTCATAGAACCCGCCCCTTCCCTCATCAGACCCGCCCCTTCCCACAATCATACCCGCCCCATCCCACAATCATAAACCCGCCCCATCCACCACCCGGCCAGCCCCCAGAGCCCGGCAACCCCTTATGGCAACAATCCCCACCTCCACCCCCTCCCATCCCACCCCACCCCCCTCACCCACCCCTCTACCGCATCACTCCACCCCACCCCACCCCACCTCCAACTCCAACTCACACGAGCCACCCTGTTGAACACATAGTGTGTGTGGGGGTGAGTGGGGGGTGAGTGGGGGGTGAGTGGGGGGTGAGTTGGGTGTAAACAGCTACGCCGTTCTCTATATAATAAATAACTCTATACGTATAAGCGCTGCCTGCTTCTTTCACGGACAAATTACAGAAACCAGCGAGAAGACCAGATTCAGTCTACCCCCCCCCCCCCCCATCCCCACCGCCCCTTAGAGTGTTCCTACACTGGAAACACGGAACGGAGCATACCGGCCCTTCCGTGTTACTAGGTGGGGCATAATTTTTTAACATTGAACAGAAATACACAACAACAAAACAGAATCAAAACAACTTCCTCTCTCCCTAAAACCTGGGATCCTCGGACAAGGCCCGGCGGGTGGTGAGACAGAAGACCGTGGGATCCACCCCCCCCCCCCCAACCTCCCCCCAACCCCCGTCAGGCTCCTCTCATCGTTCCCAGCACGCTCCGCGCCAGCACGTGACGACCATAAATCACTTCCGGCTGGCGTCATTCTATGATTCTTTTCCCGGCGTGCCTTGCGGGGCGAGGACCGGAAGTGGAGTTGGAGGTCACTGAGGACATGTGTCGTGGTGTCGACTCTCAGCGAGGGGTGGGGGACCGGATCCCGGCGTGTGGGGGTGTGGGGGTGTGGGGGTGTGGGGGATGTGGGGTTCATGCCGGGCATATACATAAATCATACAATTAACCGAGAAATGATTAGAAGCACGGATCGCACACGTGTAGGTGGGCAGATAAACAGACTGACAGCCAGAGACAAGATTGGATAGATATGATGATATATTGTACAGCGTCAGCGTACATGTGTGTACAGGGAGGTTACCGTTATATATGGAGCAGTAAGGTGTTATATATGGAACAGTAGGGTACTGTTATATATGGAGCAGCAAGGTGTTATATATGGAACAGTAGGCTACTGTTATATATGGAGCAGCAAGGTGTTATATATGGAACAGTAGGCTACTGTTATATATGGAGAAGCAAGGTGTTATATATGGAACAGTAGAGTACTGTTATAACAGTGTTATATATGGAACAGTAGGGTACTGTTATATATGGAGCAGCAAGGTGTTATATATGGAGCAGTAGGCTACTGTTATATATGGAGCAGCAAGGTGTTATATATGGAACAGTAGGGTACTGTTAAGTGTTATATATGGAGCAGTAGGGTACTCTTATATATCCAGCAGTAAGGTACTGTTATATATGGAACAGTAGGGTACTGTAATATATGGAGCGGTAAGGTGTTATATATGGAACAGTAGGCTACTGTTATATATGGAGCAGTAAGTGTTATATATGGAACAGTATGGTACTGTTATATATGGAGCAGTAGGGTACTGTTATATATGGAGAGGTCTGTTACTGCTATATATGGAGCAGTAGGGTACTGCTTTTTAGGCTTTGGGTTTACATTGTCATTACTAGGTTTCTTAATAGTCTACAAATATTTCACAGTGGACAGGCTTGAATTATTCACAGTCTATCAGAACAGCACACCATCGGGACAAGTGGAGAACCATTGCATCCAACCCTCGACTAGAGGACGGAACTATTGATTGATTGAGGGTACTGCTATATATGGAGCAGTAGGGTACTGTTATATATGGAGCAGTAGGTTACTGTTATAATTGGAGCAGTAAGGTACTGTTATGTATGGAGAGGTAGGTTACTGTTATATATGGAGCAGTAGGTTACTGTTATATATGGAGAGGTAAGTTACTGTAATATATGGAGATGTAGGTTACCATTATATATGGAGAGGTAGGTTACTGTTATATATGGAGAGGGAGGTTACTGTTATATATGGAGAGGTAGGTTACTGTTACATATGGAGAGGTAGGTTACTGTTATATATGGAGCAGTAAGTGTGGTGCAGTGTGGTGTGGTTCAGTGTGGGGTTAGGCAGTGTGATGCAGTGTGGTGCGGTGCGGTGCAGTGCAGTGCAGTGTGGTGTGGTGTGGTGCTGGTAGTAAGTCAGCTCCCCCTACACCACCGACACGTGCATCAGGCGAGTTTACCGTCAGCTCCATTCTGCAGGACCCGCCCTGGTACAGCGTGCAGGGGGTGGGGGGCAGCTCCAAACAGCCGGACCCGCCCTGGTACAGCGTGCAGGGGGGGGGGGGGGGGCAGCTCCAAACAGCCGGACCCGCCCTGTACAGCGTGCAGGGGGGGGGGGGGGCACTCCAAACAGCTGGACCCGCCCTGGTACAGCGTGCAGGGGGGGGGGGGGACAGCCTCCACAGCCGGACCGGCCTGTTCAGCATCAGGGGGTGGGGGGCAGCTCAAACAGCCGGTCCCCCCTGGTACAGCGTGCGGGGGGGGGGGGGGGGAGCTCCAAACACCAGACCCGCCCTGGTACAGCGGTAGGGGGGGGGGGCAGCTCCAACAGCGGACCCGCCCTGGTAAAGCATGCAGGGGGGGGGAGCTCCAAACAGGCGGACGCCCTGTCAGCATTCAGGGGGGGGGGGGCAGCTCCAAACAGCGGACCCGCCCTGGTAACAGCAAGCAGGGGTGGGGGCAGCTCCAAACAGCTGGACCCACCCTGGTACAGCATGCAGGGGGGGGGGGGGAGCTCCAAACAGCCGACCCGCCCTGGTACAGCATGCAGTTGGGGGGCAGCTCCAAACAGCGGACCCGCCCCTGGTACAGCATTGCGGGGGGGGGGGACTCCAAACAGCCGACCCGCCCTGGTACAGCGTGCAGGGGTGGGCAGCTCCAAACACCGGACCCCCCTGGTCAGCGCCGGGGGGGGGGGGGGGGGGGGGGCAGCTCCAAACAGCTGGACCCGCCCTGGTACAGCGTGCAGGGGGGGCAGCTCCAAACAGCCGGACCCGCCCTGGTACAGCGTGCAGGGGTGGGCAGCTCCAAACAGCCGGACCCGCCCTGGTACAGCGTGCAGGGGCAGCTCCAAACAGCTGGACCCGCCTTGGTACAGCGTGCAGGGGGGGGCAGCTCAAACAGCTGGTCCCGCCCTGTACAGCATGCGGGGGGGGGCACTCCAAACAGCCGGACCCGCCCTGGTACAGCATGCAAGGGGGGGGGGCAATTCCAAGCAGAGGACCGCCCTGGTACAGCGTGCGGGGGGGGGCTTCCAAACAGCCGGTACTGCCCTGGTCAGCTGCAGGGGTGGGGGCAGCTCCAATATTCACGCCAGTGGGGTACAGCGTGCAGGTGGGGGGCACCTCGAAACAGCCTGACTCCGCCCTGGTACATGGGTTGCAGGGGGGGGGGGCAGCTCCAAACAGCCGACCGGCCCTGGTACAGCGGCATGGGGGCAGCTCCAAACAGCTGGACCGCCCTGGTACAGCGTGCATGAGGGGGGGGGGGACTCCAAAACCGGACCCGCCTGGTACGGGTGCAGGAGGAGGGGCAGCTCCAAACAGCCAGAGCCGCCCGTGTACATACTACAGGCTGCAGGGGGGGGGGGGTAGGGAAGGGGGGCTCCATACAGCCGGACCCGCCCTGGTACAGTGTGCAAGGGGGGGGGGGGGGGGGGGAGAGTTCCATACAGCCGGAGCCGCGCTGGTACAGAGTGCAGGGGGGCGGGGGCGGGGGGCGGGTAGCGATTCTTCCTTCCCAGGCCGTTCTGCTCCAGATGAGGGACATGGCGCCACGGGCTGTTTCACCCCCACCACCATGTTCCAACGCCATGTTTTTAGTGTCGTTACGCGCCGGAACAAATCGCCATTATTTAGAGTGATCAAGAAGTAATCATAGTGTCACTCACCCAACTGTCACCAGCCCCCTCCCTCAGCCCCGCTCCCCCAGCCCCGCTCCCTCAGCACCGCTCCCTCAGCCACCCCTCCTTCCTTCATCCCCACCCACCCACTCTACAGGCCCGGTCACATACACTTTAGTGGACATAGTTGAACGTAGTGGAGGTTAACGTTGTTCAACGTAGTTCAACATAGTTGAAAGTACCGGCATCCATACTTCTCCGTCATGCTAACTTGGTAATAGACTAATAACATGGGTGGGCTGTGAGTTCTGATTTAATCTTTGGACAAGTTCAAAAGAGCACTACGTTAGGGGCTGAACATGCATCTGTGATGCTGACATACTCTAAAGTACTCTAGCATACTCTAACATGCCCTAGCGTACTTGGACGAAGCCCTGGTCACATAGCCTAGAGTGGACATAGGTGAACGTAGTGGAGGCTAACGTAGTTGAAAGTAGTTGAACATACCGGCATGCGTACCGTAATGTATTTAATCCGTACTGCAACGTATTTATCCATACCGCAACATATTTATCCGTACTGTAACATATTTATCCGTACCAAAACCTGACGTATTTCAACGTAGTTTAACGCACTTATACCATGTTTGACCCACATTAGCCTCCACTATGTTCACCTATGTTCAACTATGTTCACTAACGTGTATATGACCGGAGCATAACTGTGTTGACAGACAACATTGGCATCTCGGAAGTGACGTAGTGTTTTTAATTGTTGGGGTTTATGTCCTGGCCACACTTATGGTAGTATCAGGACGGGTACCGTCTTGTAACAGTGCACATCATTGTGAATCTGTAGTGTGCCGCTGTCACAGTTTAAATTCTCAGTGGGTTTAGAGTCTACGGTGTGGGTTCTGCGCATGCGTCAAAATCTAATGGCATTTCAGCATATTCGATTAATCAACTCGGGTGACCCTAGTGACTTTTTTATGCAGAAATGTGACGTCATCGCTCCTAGCCAATCCCAGCCAAGAGGTGGGTTAAACTTTTTGCACACGGCACATGTTTTTGTCATCTCCACTCGCGGTGTTCTATTTGAATTTTTAGGAACTTGTGTGACCCGAGTCGCCTGAGTTGTGTTAATCGAATATGCGCATGCGCAGAACCCCGACCCCTACCATAGACTCTAAACCTAAATCTAAACCGCGACACCGGGAACAGGCTGAATCTGATCGCGGTGTTGTGGGTCTGTGTTGGTGCTGTCCGTGTGTGGCAGGGTGCTCTGTGTATGTATAGTGGGGGTGCTGTAGGTGTGTTAGGGGGTGCTGTGTGTGTGTAGGTGTGTGCGTGTTTATGGGTGATCTGAGTGTGAGGGGGTGCTGTGGTGTGTGTGTGAGAGTGGGTGCTGTGTTTGGAGGGGTGGGGTGGAGCACGTTCCCACATACATCACGCGCACTTTTTGTGTCCGACTACTCATCAGGGCACCATCCCAGGATCCCTGTCCCCCTCCCACGTCCCGCCTGCCTGCCCGCCTACCCGCCCGGCCTGTCGGCTTCCCGGCATCCGCGCCTCCCTGCCCGGTGCCGCATGTAAAAATATCTGGATTTTCGGTTAGGATTTATATATTGGCCAAGAACATTATTATTCTTGGGCGACGGAGAGGGGACCATGATTATGTAACAGAGAAGCAATGGGTGCCCACTCGCTTTGTGACATAAGCGACTATGTGGAAATGTGACACATAGCGGCCGAGATTGTGAGACTGTTAATAATTATTTAAATGTTCCCTTCAGGCACCTGAAAGAGTGCAATTGAAGGAGAGAATCATTGATATATGTTTGTTGTAACTGTTGACGACCACTTGTTAGCTCGGGACCGCTGGACAAGCACACCCAGCCCTTCTGCATATATTAGGGACACCATGCACCTGCAGTCTGGGTTGAGTGACAGCTCCCCCCTATTAGGGTGTCACCCACCCAGGCTGTAGAGGGTGTCTGATTGGCTGGCTGTGTGAGTCCAGTCACCTGCATTCCTTATACCTGACACACAGACCCCACATGAAGCGCTCTTGGATGGGACTCCACTTTCTACACTCAAACTAGCAACATCTATTCCAAAGACACTGAGCCGTGTGCAACAACCATTGGACTCCCATTCAATGGGCTGTAGGCACTGATTCTGATATACACCAGCAACAGCCATGAGGATCTGTGTGGGCAGTTGGTAAGGAGTGAGGGTGATAGGTCACCAGTAGGTGAACAGGAGTTGATGTCAATAAAGCGCAACCTCTTCACTGTCAATATTGCGTGACTTGTCTTCGTTTCTTCCTTATGAGTTGTTGAGAGTAATCACAGGTGGGGACTGACAGACAGTTGTCAGAACACACCTGTGGAGCATAGATAGTAATATTTGGGGTTCAGACAGCCGAGTCCCGACATATTACACGCAATACCATCCCCGCCAGACACCCACTCTCCGCGGGATATCAATCCACACCCCGCCAGTCCCCTGTGTGTGTTGGTGTGTGTGGGTGTGTGTGGGTGTGTGTGTTGTTATGTGTTGGTGTGTGTTGGTGTGTGTCGGTGTGTGTTGGTTTTTTGTTTGTTTGTTTTACGTCCCAGCAACATCTAATGTAATACCAGGACGGGTACCGCCTTGTGACAGTGGTGCACTTATCACATGTCGATTTTATAGTGCTGCCCCACAGGAAGACCAGGCGGCCAGGACCAGGACCTGATATCCCACTCGAGTGAGTGATTTGGAGGTGTTAGCCTATGTCAGCAGCTATGGCCATATTCATGGCGAAATCCCACTCAATCACATTATCCTGACACTGACCATACCAGTCCTTGCCCTATCCTAATAATGCCGAGCGCCTGACTAGGAAGCAACAAAAATCTATTTTTAAATCATTGGTTTGACTCGACCAGGGTTCAAACTCGCGAGCCCATGGGTTTGGATCCCCCGATCTCCCAAAACAGGAGACGGATGCTCAACTGATTCGACCATCCCGTCTGGTCCAGTTTGTGTCTGTGTGTCGTCGGTGTGTGTTGGTGTCCCTTTGCTTTCAGGGGTGAATAATAGTAATGCATGTAAACCTGAAACCGCATTGTCCATGACCTTGACCTTGGTTACATGGAAGGCTGGAACAACGTGGTGATGGGGCGAGGCATTGAGGAGGGAGATAAGCAGCAGGTTCTATGACCCCCCCCCCCCCTCACCCAACACTCCATCCACCCATCACCCACCCAACACTCTCTGTATCCCCTCACTCTCCCCTCACACACAACGCCTCTCTCTGCATCGTCACTCCCCCTCACACACTCTCCCCCTGCACACCTAATTCCCATCTCACTCTCTCCATCACCCCCACCCCCCCCACCCCTCCCTCCCTACACACACACTGCACCTCCCGACGACTGGCGGTGTGATTACTTGTCAAACACTCTCCTGAATCTGTAAACATAATTCCCATACTCACGCATTCCCCCACCCACACACCGCCACCCTCCCCTATCCCCAGTGAATTATGATGATGGGTTAATATGATAGATGTACTCAATCTAGTGCAAAACTCTTCACTCTCCGACCGCAGCCCTCGGCCATTAAGAGAGACTCTGGTTGGTGCTGGACTATAAACCACAAAGCAGGTCAAGGGGGAGATTAGCGACTGGTCTCCACTGCTGGACTCTAATGGACCAGTTTGCAATTCAAACCGCGCATGCGCTGAAAACGGCGTCCAAACCAAAACAAAGTCATACCAAAGACCCTATAATACTAAGACGGCTCACTCCCTATCTCTCCAATGGTAATGTAAATTTTGCAGTGCCACCTTGTGGTGGGTTTGATCAGCCGGCTGCTGGTTGGTGTTTCACATGTAAACACATATTATACATGAGATAGGTAAGTATGAATACACATCAATATGAAATTGCTATGAACAAATACCCATCATCATCAGCATCATCATCATCATCATCATCAGCATCACCATCATCACACATCTTTCACATTCATATATACATTTATACATATAATATAGCACCTGTTTAACCAAGAAAACAGCCAGCACACCAAGTAGTGGGTTTGATTATTTTGATTACACAGTATAGGCTGAGTGAGCCATCTTAGTATTATAGGGTCTTTGGTCATACATGCAGTAGTTTTAGAGATACGCACAGCACAAAACTCCTGTATTTCTATTATGTATAGCTTCAATAAAATCGAACAACTTTGCATAAACATCGGTCCACTCGGGCAACATAATAATGTAATGAATATATTGAATGCATATTTATCCATAATTAAGCCTTTTGAACTAACAAACATCCAATTCCACACAAAATTGTCAGTCACTTTCACATCAGCTGTTCACATCAGCATTAACATTCAGAATTGACAAAGTAGGTCAAGAGGGAGATTAGCAACTGGTATCCACAGCTGAACTCCAACTCCACTACAAGCTTTCCACAAGGTTTTCATCCACAAGGGTCCACAATTGCAAATGAGGTACCAAAGACTGTGCAGCACTATTTGCTACCGGTCGGCTGGTTGGTTGCTGGAGTTTTACGTCCTGGCAACATCTAAGATCATATCAGGACTTTGCTCCCGTTATTCAGTCAGTCGTTACAACTAGCGAATAAGAGGAGACTGATAAGTATTTCACAATATATGAACAAACATGTTTGTCAGTGTTTGGGGTCTTATGTGCTAGCAACATTTGAGGTCATATCAGAATGAATACCAAACTATGACAGTGCGCTTATGCTGGCTTAATAGTGCTGGCCCACTAGGACACCATGCTGCGATGCACATGCTAGCACCCCTAGCAGCATGCAGGCTGCTGGCCAGGCCACTCGCAATAATGCAGTGTACACAGGTAGGAGCGCAGCCTGATACGTGCAGGCACTCCAGCAGAAATAATATCCGCGTAACAGGTAAAAACCCCTTCATCCATGTTATATACGTTGATTTAGTAGCTGTTTTCCACTTTGAACCCCGCCCTCCTTCCTCCAAATCTCGCTACTGTATATCATATCATCTAAGCCGCCGCCAACTCTTGGCCCCCTTTTTGAACTTCCATCTTCAGAACTTGCACCGACTCCTCAATGATCTCCACCATCTCCATCTTTACCATCTCTACCATCTCATCTCTACCCTCTCCATCTCTACCATCTCCACCTCTACCATCTCCATCATCTTCATCTCAACCATCTCCACCTCTAGCATCTCCATCTCTACCATCTCCATCTCTACCATCTCCATCTCTACAATCTCCATCTCCATCATCTCCATCTTCATCATCTCAGTCTCTAAATGCACGTTTCTTAACCCGGTGTCGTATCGTCAGCGGCCTGTCATCGTCAGCGGCCTGTCGTCGCTTCTGCGCATGCGCGGATTTTAAGACATATGCAAAAGACCCATTCCCTCGCCGGCTACAAGCTCAGGCACGGTACCCGGCTGTGTTAGGGACCGATTAGGCCGAAATCTATTGAATGCGATCATATTTAACAGAATTACATACTCAAATAATGAAATTTAATTAAATTAACCTTAAATTCCAAGCGATATTAACGTAGCAGCTCGATCAGCGTCGAATCGCCGAGTGTAAACAAAACAAATAGCAGTGATCGCCGCAACGTGCGAAAATCCGCGCATGCGCAGAAGCGACGACAGGCCGCTGACGATGACAGGCCGCTGACGATACGACACCGGCACCACATTGGTTCAGTTTCTATGACACTGCAGTATATGCTGGCACCCAAATGTCGTCTGCTCCTGACCAGTTGCCGCCTCACGACCTTCCAGTGAAACACGACACCGTTTAGAAAGACACACCAAGGTACACGCCGGCAGATGACAATTCACGCCGTGGTATTAAATCTGCATAGGCCGATGAAAACATTAAATTTTTAAAACCAAACTTAGATACTGGTGCACTTATTAAAGTTTGTCGCTACATAGAAGGGAATACTGCAGCAATTTAATAGTTTATTTAACGACCACCCAGAACAAAAAGTAGACATCAGCTATTGGGGGCGGGGGGGGGGGGGCAATTTAATAGAACCTGCTAGTGCTACTGCACAAGCCTATGGTGGCAATAGTCTTGGCGTGCTTGCCAACAATATTTTTTGCATGTTGTTAACAAATTTCAAAATAAAAGTTACTTAAAACTAAAGTAAGATAGACTACAACAAACCTCATATTATCTCATAAAATAGCAGAAAGTCAAAATCATCGGACTATGCAACTTTAAAGTTGGGTGTTTAAAGTTGACTTTAAAGTTGCATAGTTCGATGGTTTCGAGTTTATGTCATTTTTCTGAGATAAATATATTAAATTGATTGTTATAATCTACTTTACTTTTGTTTGAAATATCTTATTTTGAATGGGTAACTCTTGAGATATATGAAGTGCAAACTTGCCAAATTAATTTTCGCAAGCACGCCAAAATGGACACAGTTTTCCTTCTATGTAGCAACAAATGCGGTACCTAAGTTAGATATGCAAAATCAAATTTAGGTGAGTGGTTTTGTTTTGAAATGTTGATGTTTCATCGGACTATGCAGCTTTAATACAACTCAATGCCGTTTAGCGAAAACCACCACGCATCAATGAACTCTATACTTGGCAGACGACATTTGGCACCGCCTTATCAATACCCCAGTGAAACCCGATGACGTTTAGTGGAAACATGCCACGTGTCAATGAACTCTATACTGGCAGAGGCGAACTTTAAATAAAACAAACTTTCCTATACTGGCAGACGACATTTGGCACAGTCTTATCAATACCCCAGTGAAACCCGATAACGTTTAGTGGAAACATGCCACGCGGCAATGAATTCTATTTGGCCAGACGACATTCAATGTGAGCAGACAACATTCAATGTGAGCAGACGATATTCAATGTGAGCAGACGACATTCAATGTGAGCAGATGACATTCAATGTGAGCAGACGACATTCAACCTGAGCAGCAGACAACATTCAATCCGAGCAGACGACGTTCAATCTGAGCAGACGACATTCAAGGTGAGGCCGGGGCGGAAGGCCATATACCACGAGGGACGCCACAACAACAATAACATCCTAGTGCTGATTTATGTGCAAATAGTTGTGTTTTGATACCATTAAAAGCCTCGCCGTTACCATGTCAACCGCTAACCACGACTACCCGACAATCCCCCACACGCTGTGATATTAAATGTTTGAGGTGTCCTTGACATTGCCAAGGGCGAATGTGGGTGAAAGGTCACACACTCTACACACAGCGACCACTGGTGCCTCGAACTGAGACAAGGGTTACCGGTGTCGGCACCTTATAAGTTATAGACACACACCATGCACAACACCGCGTTGCTTAGTAACAGTGAGGTCAAAGTCACACATCTAGTTAATTCTTGGGTCTGTAGACTGTCTAAACACTGCACCGCCAGGAAACCCGAATCAGCACTTAATGTGTTTGTAAAGGTTGCGTTTGATTTGTGGTGTTGCGGAAAATGACGGTGACTTGTTGCGGGTGGGAGCCTCCTGTAAACGCCTTTTTTCACTGGCAGAACCCAGCGGAGCCACCGGGCGTCGGCCTGACCCCGCAGAGGTCATCTAGGGTGGGCGCCTACCTGCTGACCCCGACCCGGCATGCTGGACGGGGTGTGGAAGGGGGGGGGGGGGGGGAGTGTGGGTGGAGGTGGTGATGATGATGGGGATGGCTGTGATGGTGTGGATGATGGTGTGGATGATAGTGGTGGTGGTGTGTGGCGGTGGTAGTGGTGGTGGTGGTGGTGATGTGGTGCTGGTAGTGGTGTGTGATGGTGTGTGATAGTGGTGGTGGTGGTGGTAATAGTGGTGGTGGTGATGTAATGATGGGGTGTGTGGTGGTGGTAGCGATGGTGGTTGTGGTGTGTGGTGGTGGTGGTGGTGGTGGTGGTGGTGGTGGTGGTGGCGCCCCCTGTCATTAACACCTTATCCAGGTTCTGGACTATGGAGGACGTCCTGTCGATGCCCTTACCGGGCCGCCCCCCGCCCCCGCCCTCCCACTCCGCCCCCCCCCCCCCCGGTGTGTGCACCATGTAAATAGTGTGCGGCGCTCCCCCCCCCCCCCCCCCCCCGCCCACCCACCTCCAGGGGCTGCCAGTCGCACTTGAGTTGGTTCTAAACGACTAAATCCCAATCGGTTTCTTAGTTTAATTTTGTTTTTAAACATTTCTTAATTAAAGCTGCATAGTCTGCTGAAAGCATCAACTTCTCAAAACGAAAACAAATATCTAGATTTGATACCACTTGCCCACTTAATATAAATACGGGTGCACTCGTCAAACAGTTATTGATGCACATAAGTCAATTTAATAGAACCTGTTACTGCCGAAGGTTATCATGTACAGCATTTTGACATGGACATCAAAATTAATTCGTATGTTTTCACTTTAAATGTATCCAAAGTTGACACTTTAAAATTAAAGCTTTTTTAAACTAAAATAAAAGTAGTTGAGCATGATCCACTTAGTATTCTTTTCTTTTAAGAAAAAAGGACAGAAACTGACTTTGCCGCTTTAAGCAGACGACATTTGAACGGCGTAGAGCCCAGAGACTGGCGCTGGGACGAACGCTGCTCAGGTGGGCGGCACACTGCATGACGCTAGAACACCGGTGCAGTGTACATGCCAGACACAGACGGGCCTGGCATGCACTGCCGAACACGCACCATGGTCAACGTGTGTGGTGCACTGTTGCAGAGGGAATGAGCCTGCACATTGGGGTGGGCGAGTTACTATGGTTACTAATTAGGTCAAGGTGTGGGTGAGCCAGCAGTCTGTAGTTGTAGTGTCAGCAGCAGCCACCAGAGGGTGGGGGAGTTGGTGAACACACATACAGGAAGTCGTATTTCTTCTAATGTAAAATATTTACTACGACCTTTTCACTGCAATCTAAACCAGAAACAAATGTATGGCAAGAACCTTACAAAGTGTGGTCATGAGGAGGCATGTGGCTAGTGAGTACAACGTAGACAGCCTGTAGTGTAGGATAAGGCTAGGAAGGTCACCAAACTCAACTCACAGTGCACAGACAACGCTGGGTCGCAGCTTCAGTCTTTCCTCATGGACCAGTGGTCAGTAACTAGGAATACCCCAACTGGTCTACCTCATTCCACTGTTCCTTGCCCTATCCTAATACTCGCGAGCCACAGGCTAGGTAGGTAAAGACCCACTCACACTACGGCCAACATTCGCTTGCGACAAAAATGGCAGCGACCACCGTACGACCGATGTTTGTTTTTTTGTTTGTTGTTTTATGTCCTAGCAACATCTAAGGTCATATCAGGATGGGTACAGACTTGTGACAGTGTGCACTCATGGCGACTTTATAGTGCTGCCCCACTGGGAGACCAGGTCACCAGCACCATGACCTGATATCCCACTCAGTCACATTATCCTAACACTCAGTCAACCAGTCCTTGCCCTATCCTAATAATGCCAAGCGCCTGGCTAGGAAGCAACAAGTATCAATTTTTAATTCCCTTACGACCGACTCACTACATTGAATCAAATATGTGGTCTGTGACCACTCGCCAATTTTTAGGGAGGCTGGTCGGCGACCAGTTGCTGACTGGTCACCACCCACATTTTGATGCTCCTCTCATGGCGGTCGCCGAGCGGTTCCTACTTCTAGTACTTGTACACATAAGCCATCTGTGTTGGTAATATTGCATCACACCCATGTAGATCGCGTCGCCGGTTCTCCCGGCGCTGCAGGGCGGGTGTGGGACGGGTGGGGGTGGGTGTGGGTGCGGGCCGGTGTGTCCTTTACGGGGTCACTTTGAGCTGCTCCTGCTACCTTTGGTGGAGGAGTGCGGCCTGCCCTTCAGCCGCGTGCACCGCGTGGGGGGGGGGGGGGGGGACGTCGAACGCACGGGGTCAGCGCCCGCCGAGCAGCTCACTCAATACACAGAACTCAACACGACAAACATCGCCACTCAATAGACTACATCACGGTTCCGACTGCGCATGCGCTGAAAACGGCATTGGGAGCAAAGCAAAGGCGTACAGCCATTGAGTTTGCCGATATGCGTAGCACAAAACTGGCATTTTATTCAAAATAAATAGAAATACATAACAATTTGGCACAAACACGGATGGAAGGATGCAATATAATAATATAATGAATATGTTCAAGACACAACTATCCATAATTAAGCATTTTGAGCTAAGAAACATACAATTTCAGTCACTTTACAGGCTGATGTTTACATCACCATTGATTAACCAGAGAAGTAATTTTTGTTCTAAATATTAAAATGTGAAATGTGTCAACAAAAACTTGTTTCAAAGAAATATATAACCAATATCTGATTAACCCTACTCATTTTCTATTTCTACATGTCATTAACCATAGCATATAAATAAAAACATGAATAAAATGAGTAAAACTGACTGGCTAAGGCTCTAACACTAGTCTGAGTGCCTAGATGTGTCTAAATCTAAATCACTTGGCATAAGATGTGCTGATTATATTGATGTGAATGCTGGATAAAAGATTAATATCTTAATTTATTATATATATTTGCTTAGTTGGTATTCTATGTTTCAAACAAGAGCTGAGATGAGCTGAGATGAGCTGAAACTAGCACATTTCATAGCTGCACCCAGTGTATTGGCATGTGCCATCATGTGCTTCTTGCGGGTTTGTTTTGCTCTGATGCATCCCACAATGCACCGCGCCGCTCGAACCGTGATGTAGTCTATAGACTCCGACATGAACACTTAATTCAACACGGAGCAGCTCACATCAACCCGGCCGTAAACCACTTAATAGAACACAGAGCTGCACATTTGACACAACAGAGCAGCTCACATCAACCACTCAATAGACAGCAGCTCACATCAACCACTCAATAGACAGAGCAGCTCACATCAACCACTCAATAGACACAGAGCAGCTCATGACAACCCTACTCACAATTGCTCATAGCTGCTCATTAATGCTCACAATTGTTCACAACTACTCACAACTACTCACACCTGCTGACAACTGCACACTACGGCTCACAGTTGTTCACAGCCGTCCACAACTACCAGGTTGGCTTGCAGAATGACAGACCAGTGTTGCTATTGCTGTCTTTGGTGTTGTTGTTCAGAAGAGGTTGTTATTGACAGCACACCTATCTAAATCACTCACAGCTTCTCAGACCCGCTCACAACTTGCCACCACGACGACTGCATAGACATGCAGCACGGCACGGTACTTCCTGTGCATGCTTCTGCTGGACAGTCACATCCGGTTATCTCATTGACGTGCAAATAGCCTCCCTCACTCTGCTGCTCCAGATATGGAGCTTTACGGTTATAATAAACTTGTTACGGTTCCATCTTGATTTATAATATTGTAGTAGTCCGCTATGAGCCCCACTACCACACGGTGGCAGTCTTGACTGACCGTTGCCAATAAGAAGTATCAGCAGGTGGCAGCACGCTAGCAGAAACAGTGCTGACGGTGGTGTGTGGAGGCTAGCATCCACCCCACCCCCATATGACGGGAAGTTACCTGGGACCCAGCAGGGCAGTGATTGGTCACTTCAATTGTGACCTTGTTAGAATACACGGGATGGCCCATTGTTTGAAGCAACCTTGATGTAACCGTGTTGTTTTTCAAGAATACAGTCTATTACAAAGTTGATAATTGTATAATTGCATCAGTCGGGATAGCTAGTTCCTAGCAAAGTGTTCCGGATCACACTTTAACACAATATATATAATGATAGCAGAATTGGCAAAATTCACTCATCAATACAAAGAAAACACAATAAAAAATAATATGTGTGTATATATAAATACATACAGACACACACATATCTACAATCAGTTATTAAATAGACAGCACTTTCAAAATATATCTCGAGTCCGCAAGATAAATACTATCGTGGGACTATAGTGCACGCGTGTTTCTAGACATGGGAAGGTACAGAGGCACAGAGGCGTAAACACAGCAGCATTGCATTCACAAGCATGTACCAGCATACACATTGTCAATGTGGTTCGTGAAACCCACACGACACCCCGTCCCATTATATATATACACATACATGCACTCAGCTCCCCACACATACATACACACATACATACACACACACTTTTGTTTTTTTGTTGAACGACTCCCCAGCACAACAAGTAAACATCGGCTATTGGGGGTACACATATATACATGTACATACATGCATGTATGTACATACATACAGGTACATACATACAACACACTCGTACATGCACACATATATACACACGTACGCACACACGTACATACACCGACCGCTCGCCTGCCCCCTACAACCGTATTCGCCGACCAGGTCATATCCTTATAGCTCTGTTTTGTCCTCTGACGTCATTGAGGTGGGAGCTGCGACGGGGACTGGGTGGGTGTGGAGTGGGGGGGGG
>CM059192.1:90835965-90874432 GCA_030323885.1 Branchipolynoe longqiensis
ATGCACCTCCACCCCTTACCTGTGTGTGCCCGTGTGTGCCCGTGTGTGCCCGTGTGCGCCCGCCCGCACCCCTACCTTGAACCCTCACTCCTTACCCCACACCACGCACCTCCACGCCTTACCTGTGTGTGCCTGTCCACACCTCACCGCACCTCACATCACCCCCACACCTCACCGCACCTCACCCCCACCCCTCACCTCATCCCGCACATCACCCCGCACCCCACCTCTGCCCTCTCACACCTTAACCCATCTCTCACCCCACCCTGCACCCCCACATTCAGCCCTCAACAGGCACCCCCACCTTCAGTCCTCATCGCGCAACCCCCCCACCCCCATTCCTGTTTTGTCTGGGAGAATTTTCCTAGAAAAACAAAAAATTACAAAAAAAGTGTGAACATACTAAATGCCACAGACAAGACAATATTCATTACAGACTGGTCTTCGGGCTTTATCGCAGACGCGAGCAGCTGACGGGCCTTGCCGGTAGGGGGCGTCGGTTAGACTGAGGTGTTTTACTCACCCTGTCTGGAGACTAACCTCTCTGGTATGTCCGACACTCAGGTATAGGGAGCAGCTCATGGAGCAGCTCAGCAACTATGTGGATATCTGTGTTTATATATATATATATATATATATATATATATATATATATATATATATATAGTGTGGTTTTCGAGTTTACCTTGGTACAGTGATGGATAAACTGTTGTTTTACCGAGGTATAGCCTCGGATAATTGTGGGCTAGGGAGAGGTAAGCACGTACGGTACCACAATCTTTTAACTACTTATTGAGGATAAAAATGACTTTTCCTTTTCCTTTTTTTTTCACAATGGATACTATTAACTTTACCGAAAAAGGCTACACCAACGGAATAGTGTGCTGGTGTGCTTATACCTCGGTAAAAACAACAGTTATCCATCATCTGTACCAAGGTAAAGACTCGATATAACTATACTATTTTACCTCGGTAAACAGCCTCAGGCTAGCCTCAGGCTAGGGAGACCTTTACATAATTCATTTTTATCCTTAATATCATTCTTTCTTATTATTATAACATTCTAAATTTTTGTTCTCACCTATTCTTGTTAGTTGGCGAGAAGACGCTTTGCAACGCCGGTAGGCTTTTCTAGTCGTTTATTATAATGTTTTGCAAACGACTTAGCCGTCTTCCAGCCTGCATGCGCTAGTATTCTTTTCACAGAAATACCAAGCACCCGCGCCTTGGAGACCATGGCTCCTCTAGTTGAGTGGGAAGAGTATTTACTCGTATCCACTCCAGCCAATTTCAACACCGTAATTGTCCATCTGGCAAGTGTGTCTCGTGAAATCGCCTTATGTGGCTTTATAAAGCTCACTAATAGTTGTTGTGATGCACGTAAATCCTTTGTCTTGTATATATAAGCCCGTATGGCCGACACAACACATAATTTCCGATCATTCGGAAAACAGTCTAAGTGAACCGTTGATAAAGGGTCACCTAACGTGTTCGATTTAAGCAATTTTTCTAAATCAAACGTAGCTTGTTGCTTGTCTATTTCTAATCCAGTTAAGGATAAAGCAACAATCGTCTGTCCTCTGTGTCCGGTTACTAACAATAACAGGACCGCGACCTTAAAACCTAACTGTTTTATATCTAACCACGAGTTGTGAGGCCAAGCCTGAAACAACTTAAATACTATAGAAACATCCCAAAACCGACTATACTTTGGTTTTGGAGGATTCCTTTGATAAATTGAACGAAGTAAATAACAAATAACATAATGTTTTCCAACTGTTTCGCCATCAATTCTAGGTAATATAATTGATAACGCACACCTCGCCGCATTAATCGATCCAAAGGAAAGTCCTTCATCCTCTAGAGAACGAAGAAACCGAGCTACTTGTGAAATCTTTGGATTTGTTGGCTTAACTTTCATTAACAAACAATGTACACCCCATTTCTTTAAATAGGTTGTATACATTTTGACAGTTCCTGGCCTCCAGGCATCCGATACTATCCTATCCTCAGTAATTCTGTCCAATCCAAATTGCTGTAGCTGCTTCCTTAGAAAAGGAATGCCAATAGGGGCGTCGTTGACACGTCGCCGTGAACCACTAGCGGTCCGTGGTGCGTCAGATTCCCGAGTTTTCTTGGGAATCGTATACGATCTTTTGCCAGTTGTGAAACTGCTGGCAGCCAAGGTTGCGTGTCCCAATCGGGCACCACCAGTATCGCATGTGTCCCTTCCAAGCCGATTTTTCTCACTACTCGGCTGATAATGCTAAATGGTGGGAAAATATAAAAATAATTATTTTCCCAGGTAATAGCAAACGCATCTACTTTCCAAGCATCCGGTTCAGGATGCCAAGAAACATAACAGGGTAACTTGTTATTATTTCGTGATGCAAATAAGTCAACTTCAGGTGTACCCCATTTTTCACAAACGAAGTTAAACAAAGGTGTAGAGAGAGACCACTCTAAATGGTCATGGAAATTTCTACTTTTATAATCTGCAAGTGTATTTTGTGACCCTGGAATATGCGCTACAGTCAGCCAGACTTGTTGAGCCTGTGCCCAGTTCCAAATCAGTTTAGATAACTGATTGCAAGACTTTGATTTGGTTCCACCCATGTTACGAATATATGCCATGGCAGTAGTATTATCAGTTAGTATTCTAACCTGTGATTTATTTATCTTTACTAAACTACGTAAGCCCAGATAAATAGCACGCAATTCTAGTGCATTAATATAGTCTGATTTTTCATCATCAAGCCATCTACCTCCTGTTGTGACCCCATCTCGATGAGCTCCCCAACCTTCTAACGAAGCATCAGTAGTAATTACTGTATTAGGTTCCGCCATGCGGATTGGATTTGGTGAACTTGCTATATGTTGCATCCACCATCCAATATCCTGTAACCCTTCTTGCGAAATAAACATCTTTCGCTCAAAATTGCCTTTAGTTCGTGTTAACGCTAAATTTTTATCTATTTCTAGCGACTTAATATGGGCCTTCCCATATAACACAGCAGGTGCATATGATGTCATTATGCCAATAAGAACAGCAACCTGTCTAATTTTTGGCTTTGATAACTTAATAAGCTGAGTCGCTGTAGTCATAAACTTAATTAGTTTTTGTTCTGTTATCGACACTGTAAGGGACTGTGTATCCAGAATAAACCCTAAACATTTGAGTTGTTTTGTTGGTTTAAACACTGACTTTTGTTGATGTACATAAAACCCCAATTTAGTGAGTAATGCACATAAATCCAAAACTGCATTCACACAACCAATTTGTGTTGATGCTATAATAAAAGAATCATCTATGTATGGAAACATTATGTGACCCTTCCTCGCCATTACCGAGAAAACAGGTTTAAGCAATTTAGTAAATAAACGTGGCGCACAAGCTAAGCCATTCGGCATGCAGGTAAACTCATAGAGTTGGTTATCCCAAATAAATCGAAGAAATTTTCGGTATTGTTCCATTATGGGAAGCGTATAATATGCATCCTGTAAATCAACACTAGCCATCCACGCATCTGGTGTAATCAGATCTCGTGCCGTATCTAGAGAGAACATTTTAAAATGTCGATATTCCACCCTTTTATTAAGGATTGTTAAATCCAGGATCATTCGAACATCACCATTAGGCTTCGGTCTCGAGAAAATGTTTGAAATAAACTGTCCTGAACAGTGTGTCACTTTTTGTATAATTCCTTTCTCAAAGAATTTATGTACCTGTTTAGTTAGTGCGTCTCGTTCAACTGGTTGAATGTTATATGGAAAAGGTATTATACTTTGTACAGGAATTTGTGTAAAAGGAATTTGAACACCCCTAACTATTTCTATAATTTCTTGGTCACTAGTAATTTTGTGCCACTCAGAAATATGATTACTAATATTACCAGCCACAAAGTTGCTTACAGTTTGTGTGTTTTTAGAGGCTACAGGGACTTGTAAAGTTTGTGTTTGGACCTCTACTTGGACCCCCCCCTGGGGAAAGGTCTCGACGAGTTGAACCCTCGACCTATTGGCCGTGCGGTGTTGTCGGTCCAGCCTGGGCGAGCGCCCCGGCCCCGAAACCCTTGACCAAAGTTTGAACTCGGTCTGGTTCCTCTGGTGAACCGTCGTGGACGAAAATCCCCTCGTGACTTTTTGAAACGAGGAGCTTCCTGTTTCTTCTTGCCATCCATGTTTTTGCCACTCTTGGCTGCAGTCTCTACCTCTTTATAGAGGTATTGTAGTTGACCGCCAAACATCTTGGTGTTATCTAAAGGTTTCCCTTTAATCGGCTCTGGAGCAAGATAAAGCGTAAACTCCTTCCCCTCATTATCGGTAACCTTCTTAGAGCGAGCCACTTCTTTGCCAGCATCTGTGCAAACTGACTTGAAGACATTTTCATATCTTCGAAACGACAGGTAATTACCTGCCGCCGCTAGCACTGCAATGCCTTTGTCCATTGTCTTAGCCAAAGACGAGAACTTATTTTCACTCTGCATCCTATTAGCCACAGGAACAATAGCTGTTAGGGTAGCCAACACTGCCTTATGCACTGTGTGCAACACATCCTCAAACTTCTTACGGTCATCCGTCATATTGACATCCCGATCCATTTCTTTAATGATGGAGTTGGGAACACCCTTTATGCCTGTTAACTCATCTCCTAACTTGGAGATAACCTCCGCCGGTTTGAACGTGCGAAAATGACCATTCACGGTCTCGCGCATAAGCGTAGTGGTTTTAACCCGCTTAGCCTTTGGCTTCTCCACCTTCTTAGCCACTTTAGTGCCAATGTCCGCATAGACCCCTTCATATACGGTGTCTGAGTCTGATTCCGTAGAAGTAGACTCAGTGGACGACTCAGAAGAAGAATATTTCCTCTTCCTCTTCTTCTTTTTGGACTTAGTCTTCCGCTTTTTGCGCAAACCAGACTCTGCCCGCTCCTTGGTGAATTCATCACCCGAAGAAATCACCTGTTTCTTCTTCTTTCTCCGTTTAGGAGAAGGAGGAGGAGGAGCCTTAAGCTCCACCGCCGAGTCTGTGTCCAAGAAATCCTCAAATGAATCCTCTTGGACACTCGGCCTACGCCGCTTCCGAGACACAGGCGATTTGGCAGTCAAGATGTGGCTTTCCAATCTTGCAAAGCGAGCCTCCCAATCTGGAGGCGCAGGCACATCAGGCACTGCGTCCTCGTCCGGGTCGGAGAGGATATGCGCCCGGGGCTGTGTCGACGGCCCTGCCGACAACACAGGTGAGGAGTCGTACTCCTCGTCCACTCCACTCGGAACACGCCCCTCGGCTGCTGCTGCACCGCGCTTACTCCGCTTCGTGGCCATCGGGAGCTGAAACAAAAATTTTTGGTCAGTCCCGGTATATATATATGTCACAATATGGTTGTTTCAAACTCATTTGGACATCTATTGGTGTTAAAGAACGTGTTTATACCGTTATAACACAGGCGTAATAAGCTAAATTTGTGCGTGGGTTGTGGGTCAAGCCCAAACCTTACGCGGGGTCGGGACCAGTGTATCGGCCCGCCCATCCCTCTGTTCCGCACACTTCTCCCACCTGTGACTACTACGTCAACAAGTTGGAGAAAATGCTACGAAACTCGGAGAAACGCCTGAAAAAGTTTTGTCTAGGGGAGTCTATAAAAGAAACCCAGGAGCATCTCCAACATTACTCTCTATTAGAGTACGAGAGAATTTCCACATGAGATAGGGCGAAACCCACATCTCTACCCATAGTCACACGGTGACCCGGGTGTTGACAGAACCGCTAATGACCGGTTTGGTTCCTTCGAGAAACCCACTCGAGTGTTCTATCCTTGGTTGTTTATAACCAAATAACTCGTCCAAATTGGACCAACGAAAGTCTAACTTTCCATAATGATGCTCTAATGCATCATAATTAAGCTAACCACAGTTTTTATTATACTTACTGCGTATTTGCTTGTATGTAGACTAATTTTGCCGGAGCAAACCAACGACACGTTATCCACAATCCAGTCGTGGTTGTATATCACATAAATGCTGGTACCGGACGCTCCTTACCTCTCCCTAGCCTGAGGCTAGCCTGAGGCTGTTTACCGAGGTAATATATATATATATCAATCAACGGTACACAAATAAGATGAAGGAGAGAGAATGAGTTGGGTGTGTAATTTAATCACTGGCTCAGGGATTAATAGCGCTAGCCCTAGAAAAAAAAAGAAAAAAATCCTCCAGTGTGTGTTGTACGAGGGGGGGGTACCTACCCACCAATTCCCACGACAGATGGGGGGGGGGGGCGCCACCCCCATTTTGCCAAGGAGGAATAGATATATACAGTATATGTTCCCCCTGCATTTATACTCCTATAATGCGTTATACATCACATATATATATATAAGACGGACCTTGGGACCAATTTAAGTGGTCGATTTAGGGAGGTGGTCGGTTTATGGAGTTAGAATATGGTTACAATGGTATTTTTGGGACAACTTTTACGTAACTTCAACCTGTAACTAGCACTAATAGAACTGCTAATTTAAATCCTAGTTCTTTTATGCCTAAATGACTATTACTAGGCCAAGACTTGAACAACTTAAAAACTATCGATACATCCCAAAATCGATTATATTTTGGCTTTGGCGGATTCCTTTCGTAAACCGACCTTAAGAACCAGTGTATCACCTGGTGTTTACCAACTGTCTGTCCATCTACTCTTGGTAGGATAATAGATAATGCACATCTTGCTGTATTGATCACACCAAAACCTAACCCTTCATCCTCTAACATCTGCAGAAATCTCACTACCTGGGCTATTGTAGGCCTCAAGGGCTTAACTTTCTTAAGTAAACAATGAAGTCCCCACTTTTTCAAATAACCAGTATATAATTTTACTGTTCCTTTCCTCCAGGCATGGGAGACCAGCCTTTGTTGGGTAATTTTGTCCAGGCCAAATTGCTCTAAATGTTTATTCAAAAACAGAATGGCAGAAGGGGTGTTGTCGACACGTCTCCATAAGTTGTTAGCGGTCCTTGATGTCATAGGTTTCTGCGTGCTCTTGGGAATCTGAGGCTGTCTCTCGCTCTCAATGACACTGCCGCTAGCCATGGCTGTGTGTCCCACTCGGGCACAAGCAGAATTGCATTTGTGTGCGATCCATTCTGATCTTCCTGGCCACTCTGCTGATAATGCTGACGGGTGGGAAAATATAATAAAATTTGTTATCCCAAATCAATGAAAACGCATCCACTCACCAAGCATTCGGCTCTGAATGCCATGAAACATATTTAGATATCTTGTAGTTGTTTCATGATGCAAACAAATCTACTTGTGGTCTTCCCCATTTAAGACAGATTTGTTCAAAAATGTTGTCACTCAATGACCACTCCAGATGATCATGAAAATGTCGGCTTTTCCTGTCTGCTATGGTGTTCTGACTACCTGGGATATGCTCTACTGTTAGCCATATGTTATGCTCTTGAGCCCAATTCCAAATCAATTTTGCTATTCTGTTACACTGTTTGGACCTAGTCCCTCCCATGTTACGAATGTAAGCCATCGCTGTGGTGTTATCTGTCAAATCTCTGACATGAAACTTTGGTATACGCACTAGACTGCATAAACCCAGATAAACTGCTCTAAGTTCTAGGACATTAATATGGTCTGAAATTTGATCATCTAACCATCGTCCTGCAGTTGCCAGATGGTCTCTAGGAGCACCCCATCCGTCTAATTACGCATCTGTGGTAACAACAGTGTTGGGCTTGCTCATTCGAATCGGATTCGGAGAAGAATGAATGTGAGCATACCACCACGTAATATCTTCTAAGCCTTCTGTTGAAATAGTCATTTGACTTTCAAAATTCCCTTTTGTATGTGCTAACGCTAAATTCTTATCTATCTCTAGTGACTTAATGTGAGCTTTCCCATTGAGGATAGCTGGAGCATAGGCTATCATGATTCCACTTAACACTGCGACCTGCCTAATCTTTGGCCTAATTAACTGCACCAATTGGTCTGCTGTATCAATAAACTTGTCTAGCTTCTGCTGCGTTAATGACACAGTCCTTTTGTCTGTGTCTAACAGAAAACCCCAGCATTTCAATCGTGTTGTTGGCGTAAAAACTGACTTATGGATGTAAAATCCTAATTTAGTGAACGTTGCACAGAGATCATCTACTGCCTTTTGATAATCTGCCCTTGATTGTGCGACAATGAAAGAATCGTCAATATATGGGAACATAATATGTCCTTTCCTTGCCATGAATGAAAATATAGGTTTCAGCAGTTTAGTAAACAAGCGAGGGGCACAAGCTAAGTCATTCGGCATACAGGTGACTCATAGAGTTGATCATTCCAAACAAAATGCAGAAATTTCCTATCTTGTTTGTAAATTGGAAGCGTGTAATAGGCATCTTTAAGATCCACACTGGCAACCAAGTCTCTTGCCGTTTCGAGAGAAAACATCTTGAAATGTTTATATTTAACCAATTTGTTCAGCCTTGTCAGATCCAGAATCATTCGGACATCCCCATTTGGCTTCGGTCGCGAAAATATGTTTGAAACAAATTTGCCTGTCACATGGACCACGGGCTCTATAATTCCCTTCTGAAATATATGTGATGTATAAGCATTATGCGAGTATAAAGCCGCGTAAGGGAATTTCTATGTCTTTATTACACTGTATTATGTTATTCCGATATTATATTATTGGCCAATGGGCTTCCTGCATCTATTTGCTTCCTACTCATACGGGTACCAGTGGCTCCACCACCGCCTGACCATACTTCCGCCGCTACTACTGTCACAGTGTCGAGAGCAGTCCAGAGAGCAGCTCAGCAACTATCTGGATATGTGTGTGTGTGTATTACTGTGTATATATATATAGCGAGAGAGAGAGAAAGAGAGAGAAAGAGAGAGAGAACAGTCCAGAGAGCAGCTCAGCAACTGTGTATGTGTGTTTATGTGTATATTTTATGTGTATATACATATAATTATATATATATATTCTATCGCCATTGCCACGTCTGCTAATTCATCCAACGGTTTTGTAGTTCTAGTCGCAGCTGCAGTCGTCCGACGGGTCGTAATTGTCATCTGGTTTTCTTTTCTTATGCGCGCAAACGTAACTTTGATGTCTTTCTTATGCGCTTCCCCACAAACCATACAATATACCATACAAGAGGAAAGGAGGGGGTCTTGAACGCCGATGAACACCTTCCAGATACCAAGGGGTAGGTGGCGCTGCAGTCGCATGCGCAGTTTCGCGCACTGAGACCTGAGGACTCGAGAGATTCCTTCAGTGATGTGTGAAACCACATATTTGATGCACAAAGAGAAAAAAGCAGAGTAAACCAAATTATTTTTTAAGTTCTTTTACATTAAAATGTACGTTATGTACATAATCTGAAAACCACTCCGAAACGTAAGTTAAAATGTTGGGCTATTAGGGCTGGGAGAGGCATTGACCCCACTTTGGGGTGTTTAAATAGACAAGGTCGCAACTTTAGTCCTTCCTCAGGGATCAGCGGTGAGTAACTTGGTATACATAAAACCCCACTTACGGATATGTAAAACGCCAGATCACAGCTTCAGTCAGGGACCAGTGGTGAGTAAGTTGGTAAATCACCCCCCTTCAGGTTATAAAAACACACCAGGTCACAGCTTCAGTCAGGGACCTGTGAGTAACTTGGTATACATAGAACCCCCCTTCCAGTTATACAAACACACCAGGTCACAGGTTCAGTCAGGGACCAGTGGTGAGTAAGTTGGTAAATCACCCCCCTTCCAGTTATAAAAACACACCAGGTCACAGCTTCAGTCAGGGACCAGTGGTGAGTAATTTGGTAAATCACCCCCCTTCTGGTTATAAAAACACACCAGGTCACAGCTTCAGTCAGGGACCAGTGGTGAGTAAGTTGGTATATCACCCCACGTCTGGTTATACAAACACACCAGGTCACAGCTTCAGTCAGGGACCAGTGGTGAGTAAGTTGGTATATCACCCCACGTCCGGTTATACAAACACACCAGGCCGCAGTTTCAGTCAGTCCGCAGGGTTCGAACACTTTGGGTTCAAAAGACAAATAAGGTGTGATGTTTACTTAGATGATGATCTGTGTCATGTCGTCATGAAGGTGAGAAACTATAATGGAATGTGACTCATTATGAGCCATATCATTTATTACACAAATATAAGTAGCATACCGGCTGGAGCAGCTCGTTCTAAGCATGCTGGGAGTATCAGGTGGTGAGCTCATTAACGTGACCGGCTCCCTGCTTACAGTTTCAGGGGAGGTGTGTGTAGGTGTGTGTGTGTGGGGGGGGGGGGGGGGGCTCCCAGGCTCTGGGGTGGTTGAGGGGGGGGTGGGGGGGGGGGTGACTGTATGTGTCGGTGGGTGTTTGTGTCGCTGTGGGGAGGGTCGGGGGGCTTTTCCGCCCCTCCTTGTGGTAGGTGTGGGGGGGGGGGGGGGGGCTGTATGTGTATGTGGGTGTCTGGGTGCAGGGGGGATGTATGTGTATGTGGGTGCAGGGGGGCTGTATGTGTATGTGGGTGTGTGGGTGAAGGGGGGCTGTATGTGTATGTGGGTGTGTGGGGGGTATGTATGTGTATGTGGGTGTGTGGGGGGTATGTATGTGTATGTGGGTGTGTGGGTGCAGGGGGGGTTGTATGTGTATGTGGGTGTGTGGGTCTAGGGGGGGGGCTCCCAGCCGCCTCCTCGTGTGTGGGTGATGAGGGGGGGGGGGTGCTCCCAGCCCCCCTCCCCCTTGTGTACCGGGCTGTGCGGATTACAGATTACACGGCGCGTTCTGGCTTATCTCATATCACGCTTATGACGTGCAGATGGTGATAAATATTTAACAAAGTGCCCTCCCCCCACCCTCGCCCCACCTCCTCCTCCACCTCTCCCCCACCCATAACACTCATCAGTAGGAGACATGCCAGGCACTCTTATCTGTAGTACATATCGTGTTCATACTCAAAAGCTCACAACCACCCCCTCCACACACACACGCACGCACGCACCCCCCACCCCCCACATCCACACACACGACCAAAACCATGATTTTCAAAGCTGCATAATCCAATGAAGGAATAAACTTGAAAGCCAAACCACTTACTGAGATTTAATCCTAATATTCGTACATGAGACTCTTAAAAGGTGCTAAGCAATATGGGACAAAACTTTGTCCATTGTAATGATCAACATACTATCTGCTTATGCATTTGCTCAGGATAAACTGATTTGTTTTTTACATAGTGTTTCATAATCTGAATAGAATACATATTGATTTCAAGCAAATGTCCTTGTGTTTTCAGTGTAACCGTTTCTGTGCTGTTTTGTGTCAATCGTTACAATGGACACACACACAAAAGAGAAGAGTTATCACCTTTTGAGACGTATATCTATCTAACTTACACATTGGTGCACTCGTTACACATGTTACTACTGCATAGAACTCAGAAGGGAATAGCACTAAGTCAATTTAACCGACCATGTTACTACTAAAGCTATGCAGGTATTGCAGGTATTGCAGGTATTGCAATACCTCAGGGAGTATAACGCCCCTGCCCTGCAGAGTTGTAAACCACTGCCTTGTGGTACAGGTTCTTGACAGAACCGAAGGCTAAGGGAGCAAACCCTAAACAGAAAACCATGTCACTGTGGCAGCATTAAGGGCAGTTGATGTATAGAACTCCCAACATCTCCCGTCCAGCCACTGCAGGGACAAATAGTTTTGCGCCTGTCTTGACATGTTCTTGCTGGTGTGAAACCTCTATTTGCTCCCCGAGAGAGTGCCGCTGGTAACTTGCAAAAGCCAGCAGCACTTCAACACTTTTGCAGGCAGCTTTCATGAAATGTACAACCGCACAAAACAATGGAGAGCGGCAGTCAAGTAATGAAAGCAGTTTTTGTCGCATCGCGACCGACAGCATGATGATGATGATACTACTAAAACCTACGGTATCCAGCATTTCGATGTGCACACCTAACGCAATTTTGCATGTTTACACTTCAAAATTCTCCAAGGTTAGCCATTCATAATCAAAGACATCTCAAACTAAAAGTAAGGTAGATCAGCATTTATTTGTTTAAATATAGCAGAAACTCAAAACGTTTAGACTATGGAAGTTGAAAGCTACAATAGTCCGATGAAAGCATACAATTTTCAAAACCAAAAACACATCCATACTAGGCTTGAAAAAGTGCCCATAATCACAGTGTGGACCATATATCGCGTTCACCAAATTATGGGGACACACTGCATAAAAGTTGCATAAAGCAATAGTTTTGAATGTCTGCCATAATCATTAAGACGAATGTCTTAGATTGATCGTTATTAACTACATTACTTTACATTGGAGTAATATTTATTTTATAGGGTAACATTTTGAGACATTTGAAGTGAAAACAAGCCACATTGACGTTGGTGTGTACACTGAATTGCTGAATAGGCACTGTTTATCCACTATGAAGCGTAACAGTCGAACACACGACCATGGACTGCAATAAGGGTTTTATGAGTGCCAGCGTCTAAGTTGAATACGCAGGATCAAATGTCTAACATTTAATCCTGCATATGGCAGGATGAAATGTTTATGAACTTAGGTTTCCAAAACTCTGATGTTTTCATTGGATTATGCAGCTTTGACTATACAGTAAAACCTCTCTAACCGACCACCTCCACAGATCGACCACTTCCCTTATATCGATCGCTTTATTTGGGTCCCAAACGATTGCTTATACAATACCATTGTAACGATAAAATAACTGCCTAAACCGACCATTTCCCTAAAGTCGGTCTCATGGTCGGTCGATTTAGAGAGGTTTTACTGTATTGCTATTAGAGAGGTTTAACTCTATTCGTATTGAGGCTAGGGTCTTGAATTATATTCAACAAGCGACGGTTCAGGTTCACTGTCTGGTCACCAGGGGCAGGACGCAGCCACTGATGTGATCAGGAAAGGGCCATGACGGGACGGGACCGGAAGTGACGGGACCGGAAGTGACGGGACCGGAAGTGACGGGACCGGAAGTGACGGGACCGGAAGTGACGCGCACGTCAATCTCCTACTAAGATTTAAAATTGAGTTCGTGTTGACCTACCATTGACCTACCGTTGACCTACCGTTTTTGACCCGTATGTATTAACGAAACTGAACTCACCTAAAAATAAAGAAAGACCACAATAAGTCAACATCACCAAATGCAGTGTCACAATATGTGAGTTAGCATAATACTGAAGGTGGTGAAAGTAAATTAACATCTTGACATTAACTAAACATACAAAGACTACAATAAGTCAACATCACCAAATGCAGTGTCACAATATGTGAGTCACCATAACATAACACTGAACATGGTAAAAGTAAATTAACATCTTGACATTAACTAAACAAACAAAGAACGCAATAAGTCAACATCACCAAATGCAGTGTCACAGTATGTGAGTTAACATAACACTGAACGTGGTAGAAGTAAATTAACATCTTGACATTAACTAAACAAACAAAAAACGCAATAAGTCAACATCACCTAATGCCGTGTCACAATATGTGAGTCACCATAACATAATGCTGAACGTGGTAAAAGTAAATTAACATCTTGACATTAAAGTTGAATAGTCCGATGGCTTTGAGTTTCTGTCATTTTCTGAGATAAATACATTAAATTGATCATTATAAGCTACTTTACTTTAGGTTGAAGTAACATTTAGTTTAAATGGCTAACTTTGGAGATATTTGAAGTGACAACATGCTAATTTAATTTTGGCAAGCACGCCAAAACTCTGATGCCATAGGCTTATGCAGTAACAGGTTCTATTAAATTGACTCCCCATGCCCTTCTATATGACAACAAATGCTTAATAATTGTACCAGTATCTAAGATAAATATGTAGAATCAAATCTAGTTTAGTATTTCGGTTTTGAAAATTTGATGCTTCATCGGACTATGCAAGTTTAACTAAACAAACAAAGAACACAATAAGTCAACATCACCTAATGCAGTGTCACAGTATGTGAGTCACCATAACATAACGCTGAACGTGGTAAAAGTAAATTAACATCTTAACATCAACTAACCAAAGTCAACAACATGCCATAATGCAGCGGCACAGTTGTAAGCCCATCCACTATTTAAGGCGATGGATGGCAAAGTAACATCCTGACACAATAACAATAGGCTCCCACACATATTGCTGCCAGCACGCCCGTTCAGGCGTTCATCCGGCCCACTTTAACCTGGTTCCCATGTCCCAGTTCAGACGTTCATCTCGCCTACTTTAACCTGGTTCCCATGCCCCAGTCCAGGCGTTCACCCGGCCCACTTAAACCTGGTCCCCATGACCCAGTTCAGACGTTCATTCTGCCCACTTTAACCTGGTCCCCATGCCCCAGTTCAGCCGTTCATTCGGCCCACTTTAACCTGGTCTCCATGCCCCAGTTCGGGCATTCATCTGGCCCACCAGTTAACAAATTGATAATTGTTGCTCAGCGTTAATAGGATAACGCAAGAAACAGTGGAATGAGGGAGACCAGTTGTATGTGACTGAAATTTCTCTTGCTTATGGGGCTGTCACATTAAGTAACATCGATGTACGTTGATGCCCGTCGAAAGTTTGGTGCATGCACAAAACTTTCAACGTAAGACAATGTATGGGTGTTACGTCAGCCGTACGTTGATGTATGTTCGACATAGTTACACGTACGTTGTTCACTACGTTGACCTAAGTTAAAGGCAGTGGAAACGTATGTCTAACATAGTCTAACATAGTCTAATGTACGTCGAATGTAGGTCTAACGTACATTTGGTGTTTCTTCACTGTGTCTTGACGTATGTAACATATGAGGCATAGTTCTGGCGATCGAATAACTTATATAACATTCACCAGCATTCTGCGAACATACCGTGAGCATAATTTGAGTGTTTTTCGCCGGCAGGCACGTTAGCCATACGCTATGTATACGGTATGTATACGTCCAACTTTGCCCCCCACGCCGAAAGGTTCAACGCATCTCGACGTAAAAAAGGGATTTTATGCGTTTTATGCGAGATGCGTCGTAATGTGACAGGGCCTTAAATCAACAAACCCAATAACAACATAAGTGAACACCAACCCTTCCCTGCCCTCATAGTCCGGCTCCCAGACACCAATTTTCACAAGAAAAATGCATATGGCTTCAATCTCAGAAGGGGTGCCCACTCATCCGGGCACTATTTTCAAGATGGCCGCATTTTTCAAAATGGCTACCGTTTTTCGAGGTGTGAAAACGAAAAATGATAGAAATAACCGATTTCAATGATCTTAGTGTCGATTCATATGTTCCCCACGTCCCCACTACAATGTACTACGTGAGATGGCCCTGGCCAACACAGACCCAGAGTCGACCCACCGTCCCGCCCTACCTCGCTGTTGGCCTGGTTACGGACCATGTGCACGGGGCAGAAATACTCGGTCAGCCTCCTACCGCCAACATCTTTAAAAATAAATTCTTTTAAAAAAACAACCCCAAACGCAAACAACCCCAAACAAAAACGATTCAATAATATATTTCATACCATGTCTAACAACATAGAGAGAGGTCCTTCCTTGCTTCACATGCACCCATACAGACACACACACACACACACACACACACACCGCCATGTTTCTTTCGCATGTGCGCAGGTTCGTTGTTGGAGTTTTAAGCCCTGGCAACATCTAAGGTCATATCAGGATGGGTACCGACTTGTGACAGTGTGCACTCATGGCAACTTTAAAGTGCTGTCCCACTGGGAAATCAGGCCGCCGGCACCATGACCTGATATATCCCAATCAGTCACATTATCCTAACACTGAGCTAAACCAGTCCTTGTCCTATGCTAGCACCAGACTAGGAAGCAACAAGTATCAATTTTATAAGTCATTGGTTTGACCGGGAACCGAACTCCCGACCTTCCGCACGCGAGTGCGCCGCTCTACCCATTCGGACACAACGCCTGGCGGCCTGTGCGCATGTTTCGGCGTCTTGATGGTTACCTTGACGACGTACAAAACGCGGCTACAACTAAAGGCCCTGTCACACTACAACGTATGGCGCAGGTGTGTGTGTAATGTGTTGAAATAAATTTCCACTCAAAATAGGTTGGCATATGCCAAACTTTTCATGCTGCGAGGCGATAAAAATGGGCATACACACAACATACATAACGTATGCAGAACGTATATCTGACCTATTGAGAGTGTTCATGTGCCTCACAAAACGTTCGCAAACGCTGACCGTACGCTGACCAATGTTACGTATGTAACCCCATCGCTAGAAGTATGGCGCATACATTAAGTATGCTGGAGATACGGCAGGCATACGTTTGAAGTACGTTTGGAGTATGTTATGCATCGGTTGGCTGTACGTGGAATGCACGTTCCCAATAGGCTGAACGTACTAACGTGTTCCAACCTATCCTGACCTACCCCTAATGTGTGCATAACGTACGCTGATGTACACCGAGTGTACACCGAGCGTATGAGGAAAGTATGAGCCATACGGTGACATACGTTGAAAATTTTGAACATGCACAACATTTTTTTAGCGGCTCGACCTACGCCGACCTATGACAACCCATGACGCCGTATCCTTAGCATACTCGACGTATGCACAACGTATGCGTAACGTATGACGCCATATGCCGACGTGTTGGTCGAAAATCGCATATGTCAGCATACGCTAAGGCCATACATTGTAGTGTGACAGCCCATTAAAGCCGTGCGGGTTGATAGCTTTTTGTGCCCAGTCATCTGGGCGATAAACAAAGCGCCCCGCGGGGCGCCACAGCGGGCGTGGGAGAAACCAGCCAACCCCATTTTTCACATCGTACCCCGCGCCTCCAGCGTTCCGTCCTCCTTGAGCTAAACCCAAAATGGAGAAGGTGAGGATTAAAACCAGACCGACCCCCCCCCCCCACCCCCAACCCCCCACGTTACCTATCTGCGGGGCACCCTGGTAGACCCGCCCTGTACACGCCAGTTCTCGCCACCAGGTGACGCCACAAGGTCAAACCCGCCATCCCCTCCCCATCACAAACACCTTCCCCCACCCCGGCGGGTTCTCCGCCCCTGATGATAGCGCGCCGTCGTGCCCTGACCCCGAATGACCCCGTGACCTTCACTCTGATGTCGTGACCTTGCCCGAGTTAGTTCCCATGTACCCTCCAATGTTCCAGCACAGTAGGCCTTGCTCCACCCTGAAATTACCTCCCCCCCCCCCTCCCCATCACAGACAAAATGACTCCCCCTCCCTACACACAAAATAACTCACTCATCACACGCAATGCCCCCCCCCCCCCATCACACACCAAATGCCTTCTTCTCGCTACACACATGACTCCCTCCGTCACACATAGATTGGTTCCCCATCCTGCACTCACAAAATGGCCTCCCCCCACAACACAAAATGCGACCCCCCCCACACACAAAATGCATCCCCCCACACAAAATGCATCCCCCCACACACAATACACCCCCCTCCCCACATACACACACAAACTGACTCCCCCCGCCCCCACGCCATGCCCACTGTGTTGCGCCATCAATAATTCACAGGCTGCTCCCCACAGGTCTAGAAGCTACATTACACGAAGCCTCACTTTGGATAGCTTCAATCTGCTGGCAGTCGTTTGAGACGCCCTAAAAACACACACACAAAAACCACAACAAATACACCCCAACACCAGAACGACTATATTTGTTTTAATATTTTTTAGCATGCGCTGAAAACGGTGTTGGCAGCAAAGCAAAGGCGTACAGCCATTGAGTTTGCCGATACGCGTAGGGAAAAACTTCGATTTTATTCAAAATTAATAAAAATACATAACAATTTGGCACAAGCATGGACGGAAGGATGCAATATAATAATATAATGAATATGTTTAAGACACAACTCTCCATAATTAAGCATTTTGAGCTAAGAAACATACAATTTCAGTCACTTTACAGGCTGACTTTTTACATCACCATTGATTAGACATAAATAATTCTTGTTCTAAATATTAAAATGTCAAATGTCAACAAAAACTTGTTTCAAAGAAATATATAATCAATATTAACCCTACTTATTTTCTATTTCTACATATGTCATTAACCATAGGATATAAATAAAAACATGAATAAAATAAGTAAAACTCACTCTGGCTATAGCTCTAACACTAGTCTGAGTGCCCAGATTTGTCTAAATCTAAATGCACATGGCATAAGATGTGCTGATTATATTGATGTAAATGCAATGCTGGATAAAAGATTAATATCTTAATTTATTATATATTTGTTTAGTTGGTATTCTATGTTTCACAAAAGAGCTGAGATGAGCTGAAACTAGCACATTTCATAACTGCACCCAGTGTATTAGCATGTGCCATGTGCTTCTCGCGGGTTTACCTATACCTACCTATGTGTGCATTCTACGGTTAGCCTACCTATGCTAACTGACAACTAACCTACCTATACCTACCTATAACTACATATACCTGCCTATACTTACCTATACTATCTATAGATGCCTATACCTACCTATGTCTAATTATACCTGCCTACATATATACCTACCTATACCAACCTATACCTATTTATGCCTACATATACCTACCTATACCAACCTATACCTACCTATACTTATACATATACCTCCTGATATCTACCTATACCCACCAATGTGTGCATTCTACGGTTTGCCTACCTAGACCCCCCTGAGGCCTACCAACCTTACCGACACCCTGTGTGTTCCGACACTTCACCTGGTGAGCTGAGCGCAGCCTCTCACGTGAACATGAACCCAATCACTTCCCACCCCACCGCCATCCCCAACCTTCGCCTGAAAACTACACTTCCATTATCTGATTACCCAGGGCTGGAATAGGCCATCCGTGGTTCATCCTCCCGCCGCCAGATGAGCGTGACGTCACACTGTGGCGGGGTGCGCATGCCCGCGCCCCCTCCCGCAGTGTCACCGCCCCCACACACCCACACCCACACCCACACGCACACACCGAGCAGACACTAGGAGACCCGTGGGAAACCATCCGTGCTGCGGTGTCCGGGTTCCTGATGTACTGACGAATAAAACAACTACATCAATAACTACAACAAAAAGGAGGCCGGACTCCGTTAATGCGCACATAAACCCTACAACTTGACCAGACGGGGTGGCCGAATGAGTTGAGCGTCCGTCTCCTGTTTTGGGAGATCGGGGGATCTGAACCCATGGGTTCGTGGGCTCGAACCCTGGTCGAGTCAAACCAATGAGTTAAAAATTGATACTTGTCACTTCCTAGCCAGGCGCTCGGCATTATTAGGATAGGGCAGGGACTGGTTGGCTTAGTGGCAGGATAATGTGCTTGAGTGGGATATCAGGTCATGGTGCTGGTGGCCTGATTTCCAAGTGGGGCAACACTTTAAAGTTCCCATGAGTGCGCACTGTTACAAGTCGGTACCCGTCCTGATATGACCTTAGATGTTGCTAGGACATAAAACAACAAACAAACAAACCCTACAACTGCATACGTGTACACCAACAACAAGACACAGGAAGGACACTATACTCAGTATTGAGACTTTACTTTACACTAGTGGGTGGGGGTGGGGGTTGGGGGTGGTGGTGGTGAGGCGGGGGGGGGGGCACCCGCCTCCTGGTGTAACAGCGCCCCTGTATGGAGACTGCTGTATGGTCATCCCTCCTAACACACCTTTTGCCTATACTGCTCACAGTGTCGTCCGTTACCAGCATTAAAAGTGTCCCCATGAAGCCAAGTACGAGTATGGCGCGCCGTGTGTGTAATAACTACCAGGAAGTATGAGTATGGCACGCCATGTGTGTGATAACCACCAGGAAGTACGAGTAAGGCGTGACGTGTGTTTAATAACCACCAGGAGGTACGAGTATGGTGCGCTGTGTGTGTAATAACCACCAGGAAGTATGAGTATGGGACACCATGTGTGTAATAACTACTAGGAAGGCAACTATTTAACAGCACGCCCCTTAAAGTCGGGCCACTTCTCCGGTAACTGCTGCTTCCACTTCACACAGGGGGGCACCGACACAGTAAAGAACCCACACACACACGCACACATACAATCACACACGCTCAGACACAGTATTTAATGAAAGGTGAGCGTAGTCTTGGTGCACAGACACACCAAGTACAGACCGGACACAGTGGCCAAATCGGTAGAACACAGGCTTCTTATGCGGAAGGTTGGGGATTCGAATCCCGGCCGAGTCAAACCAATGACATACACAATTGATACTTGTTACTACCTAGCCTGGTGCTCGGCATTAACAGGATAGGACAAGGACTGATTAGAACACAATCAGGATAATGTGACTGAGTGGGATACCTAGTCTCCGATTGGGGCAGCACTATAAAGTTTCCATGAGTGTGTACTGTCACAAGTTAGTACCCATCCTGATATGACTTTAGATGTTGCTAGGACATAAAACAAACAAACCAAGTGCAGACATTTTGGGAAGGGGGGAGGGGGGGGGGGAGAGCGTTTTCCTAAACGAGCAGTAACATGACCAACACAACTTTAGTTATTCACAATTATCCTGATCAAATTCATAGTTTGTATAATTTTAAAGTATCTTTTCTTTAAAACTAACCATCCTCTGGCAGTTATTTAGCACCTACTCAAGGCTGAGGGTATCTGTGTCCAGCTGTGAGTTAAGCCCCTTTCACACACAAACCTTAATTCGCCTCAAGTAGTTTACCTTATCTAAGTCGGCTGAAAACGTGCGTGAGAATGCACAGCTGAGGCGAATTAGGGCTGATTCGACTCAACTAGTTCGCCTCAAGTAAACCGCTTTGCGAGGTGGATTAGATGAGGCGACTTAGCATGAGGCGACTTAGCGTGAGTCGGCCTAAGGTGCGGGTGTGAACGCAAGTGGTTTGGTTGAGTCGGTTTAAGCAGGTCACGCAATTTATGTATGTATGTGTGTATGTACGTATGTGTGTATGTACATATGTGTGTATGTATGTATGTATGTGTATGTATGTGTATGTATGTATGTGTGTATGCATGTGTGTATGTGGTGTATGTTTGTATGTATGTTAGTATGGTTGTTTATATGTATGTTTGTATGGTTGTTTATATGTATGTTTTATGTATGTTTTTATGCATGTGTGTATGTATGTGAGTATATGTGTATGTATGTTTATTTGTATGTGTGTATGTATGTGTGTATTTTGTGTGTATGTACGTGTGTATATATGTTTGTACGTATGTGTATGGTTGTTTGTATGTTTGTTTGTGTATGTGTGTATGTGTGTATGTCTGCATGTATGTATGTATGAAACGACATACGGCCTGACCAGACGGGATGGCCGATTGAGTTGATGGTCCGTCTCCTGTTTTGGGAGATCGGGAGGTCCAAACCCATGAGTTTGTGGGTTCGAATCCTGGTCAAGCCAAACCAATAACTTACAAATTGATACTTCTCGCTTCCTGGCATTGTGCTCAGCATTAATAGGATAGGGCAAGGACTGGTTGGCTCAGTGTCAGGATAATGTGACTGAGTGGGATATCAGGTCATGGGGCTGGCAGCCTAGTGTCTCAGTGGGGCAGCACAATAAATTTGCCATGAGTGCACACTGTCACAAGTCGGTACCCATCCTGATATGACTTTAGATGTTGCTAGGATATAAAACAACAACAAACAGACATCGATCTGAGCCGGTTTATCGCATGTGTCTGAATGCAACACACTTACAAAACTTGGTATGTGTGAACACGCCGCTAGTTCGACTCATCTATTTCGCCTTATCTAAGTCGGCCTAACGTTGTACGTGTGACCATGGCTTTAGACAGTTAGGTTACTAATTATAGCAGATGGTTTTGAAGAAGTAGTTCACGGCTATAGAAGCTTTGAATAATACTGACTTTGAAGCAATTCGACCACCCATTATAACCTATGTAATTGCATTCATCCTTTCCCTCGATGACGTCATAGAATAGATTAATTGAGCGCCAACCCAGTAAGTACAGACTGATCCACCCGGCAGGGATGAGAACAGGTCAGACCTAAAAAGGGGATCATCGCCCAAAAGTCAGGAAGCCGCCGAGCGGTAGGAAATTTTCATCCCTGTATAAAGCATTGATGAGAACAGGTCACACCTCAAAAGGTTGGAAAACGGCAATTGATTGCAAATTCTCATCCCTGATCTGGGAAAATTAACCCAAGTATACCGCAGCTATTCTTAACAGTTATATATGGAATACAGCTGCTATTTGTAGAATGACTATTTTTTTTAAATATACGGACTATTCATGTGAGGATAAATGTTACATCGTGCGAGGTCTCTACGGGCTGCCGACAAACTGCTGACTCTGCATCACGGGGGCTGCTGATGGGGATGAGGAAGTTTCATCTGCTCAAAGTTCCAGCTGTCATACCAGAACTACCCTTGATGCACCATCCTGGGAAGAAATCCAGCTGTACATACATCACAGGTCCTCCTACTGCTTTACTGATATGTAATAATACTAATAACACCAGCAGCATAACAATAATAAATTAATGAAAGCAAATAGCAACAAACAGTAAAATAATAACAGCAAAAACCGTGATATCCATACTGATGATAATGACTATAGGAATGATGGTGGTGATGACGATGGTCGGTAACTAGCAGCGTGCAGACCCTGACACTACCTCACAGCCAGGAACCAGCAGTCAATGTGCAGACCCTGACACTGCCTCACAGCCAGTAACCAGCAGTCAACGTGCAGACCCTGACACTACCTCATAGCCAGTAACCAGCAGTCAACGTTCAGACCCTGACAATGACTCACAGCCAGTAACCAGCAGTCAATGTGCAGACCGTGACACTACCTCATAGCCAGTAACCAGAAGTCAACGTGCATACCCTGACACTGTCTCACAGCTGGTAACCAGCAGTCAACATGCAGACCCCAACACTGCCTCATAGCCAGTAACCAGCAGTCAATGTGCAGACCCTGACAGTGCCTCACAGCTGGTAACCAGCAGTCAACGTTCAGACCCTGACACTGACTCCCAGCCAGTAACCAGCAGTCAATGTGCAGACCCTGACACTGCCTCACATCCAGTAACCAGCAGTTAACGTGCAGACCCTGACACTGCCTCACAGCCAGTAACCAGCAGTTAACGTGCAGACCCTGACACTGCCTCACAGCCAGTAACCAGCAGTTAAGGTGCAGACCCCGACACTGCCTCACAGGCAGTAACCAGCAGTCAACGCGCAGACCCTGACACTGCCTCACAGCCAGTAACCAGCAGTCAACGTGCAGCCCCCGACACAGCCAGTAACCAGCAGTCAACGTGCAGCCCCCGACACGGCCTCACAGCCAGTAACCAGCAGTTAACAGGTGCCTATAGACACCGACCTGCCTGCCGGGCCGAGCTGCTCCCAGTCCCGGGGTGAGGGCGGGTGAACCTGGGAATGACCCACTTCCGGGACAAATGACTGCAGTCTGCCCCGGGTGTAACCGGAAACAGACTCTGCCTGCCCCGGCATCGCCCGGGCGGCCGTCCCCAGGGACCCCGGTCCACTGGGACCACCTGCTCATCCTCCCGCCCCACGAGCCCGGCGTCTGTCACCCCCTGGGGACGGAGTTTCCGGAAACCATCGCCGACCTTCTTCGCCAAATTGTGACTGCCAAACAAGTTTTGTTGATACTAATATTTTGTTCTTTTGTTTTAAATCACCGATCTTACAAAGTTGCGTAGTTTGATAGTTTTGGGTTCTGACCATTTTTTAAAACATACATTTTCATACTAGGTTGATCGTTATAACCTACCTTACTTTACCTAGAAGTAATGTTTGTTGTAAATGGCTACCATACGTCCCTAGAGATATTTGGAGTGAAAACATATAAGCTTATTTTTGACATGCATGTACATATTCTGACCCCCACAGGCTTCAGCAGAAACAGGTTCTGTTAAAGTGACTTAGTGTCCCCTTCTGTGTAGCAGGACACACGTAATAACGAAGTGCACACATCAAAGTTGGAGATTAGAATCAAATCTAAATAAGTGATTTGGTTTGGACAATTTGATGATTTTATACAGGTTGTGATAAATATATGTACATATACATGTATGTATGTATGTATGTATGTATGTATGTATGTATGTATGTATGTATGTATGTGTGTATGTATGTGTATGTATGTATGTTCATGTGTATGTATGTATGTATGTATGTATGTACGTGTGTATGTATGTATGTATGTGTGTATGTATGTATGTGTGCATGTATGTGTGTATGTATGTATCTATATGCATCTACGCATGTATCTATGCGTGTACATACATATCTATGTATGTTTTATAATACATATCTATGTTTATATTATCTATGTGTGCATGCATGGTTGAATGTCTATATAAATGTATACGTACATATGTATGCATGGATGTATATGCATATATATATACGTATTTATGCATGCAGCTATGTGCAAATATATTTGCATTCATAATATATAATATATATGCAATGTACATTACATGTACACAGATGCACTATGTACACGTATGTGTGTGCATGTGTGCAGTGACACCTGACAGCACTACATGTGTGTGTGCATGTGCGTGTTGATGCATACATGTATGTGCATGTGTTGATGCGTACATGTGTGCGTGTGTTGATGCATACATGTGTGTGTGTTGATGCATACATGTATGTGCATGTGTTGATGCATACATGTGTACGTGTTGACGCATACATGTGTGCATGTTAATGCATACGTGTGTGCTTGTGGTGATACGTACATGTGCATGTGTTGACATACATGTATTTGCGTGTGTTGACGCATACATGTGCACGTGTGTTGACACGTACATGTATGCTTGTGTTGATGCATACATGTGTGCGTGTGTTGATGCATACATGTGTGCATGTGTTGATGCATACATGTATGGGCATGTGTTGACGCATACATGTGTACATGTTGACGCATACATGTGTGCATGTTAACGCATACATGTGTGCTTGTGGTGATGTGTACATGTGCGTGTGTTGACATTCATGTATTTGTGTGTGTTGACGCATACATGTGCGCGTGTGTTGATGCCTACATGTGTGCTTGTGTTGATGCGTACATGTGCGTGTGCGTGTCGACGCGTGCATGAATGTGCGTGTGCGTTGATATATACATGTGTGCGCGTGTGCGTGCTTTGACGCATGCATGTGCGTGCGCGTACATGTGCGTGTCCGTGTGTGCGTTGACGTGACATGGTTGTGTGCGCAGTAACACCAGACAGCGCCACCACGCGGGGTGTCCCTCCCTACACACGTGGTTACAGGTGCCGAGAATAGCCACCTGGCGGCTATTTGAGGCGACAAAAAGAAGCGCAAAACGCGCTCACCCGGCGGCGTGGGGCGGGGGGGGGTGGGGGGGGGGGAGGAGGGTGCAAGCGACCAAAAAAAAAAAACATTATAAGGCGGGGGGGGGGGGGGGGGGGGGGGGGGGAGAGACGTCACCTAGCAAAAAGTGCCAAAAAGTGTGTTACCTGACCCGGCTGTCAGGAACCTTACAAGCCCGACCCAATCACCCCCCACCCCCCACCCCCCACAACCAAAACATGGAGCTAAAAAAGGCAAACAGAAAAAGATATGGAAAACTCCACCAAATAAACGCGCTATCACCACCTTCTTTTCGTGGTGCTTTGAGCAGGTTTCCCTGGAGATGGGTGTGTCGGGGGTGGGGGGGTGAGGGGTGAGGGGGTGTGGGGGTGCTGTGATTGCCTGACCCTGGAGGTATGTGGGGGGGGGGGATGTGGGGGGTTCAGTGATTACTCGACCCTGGAGGTGTGCAGGCGCAGACCCGTGTGTAGACTTGCACACTGTCAGTGCGTTGCCCTGTACAGACACAATTACTGCGGGATATAGCAGACGGATAACATAAGGTGGTAGAGTTGAAACACAGTCACTGGAAACATTAGTCGCCTTACTGACTAATTGCACACATTCCTGTAACGACAGAAAGGTTAGTGAGGGCAGCCACAAACCATCACTGTGTGCCACCAATGTGTGCCACCAGTTCACGCTAGAGTGTGCCACAAGTGTGCATGACCAGTGTGCGCCATCAGTGTGTGGCACCAGTGTGTGCCACAAGTGTGCACGACCAGTGTGCGCCACCAGTGTGCGCCACAGTGTGCGCCACCAGTGTGCGCCACCAGTGTGCGCCACCAGTGTGCGCCACCAGTTAGTGGGGTATAAACAAGACACAGAGCTGGAACATGGGATGATAGTAAGTAGAATCTTGCACTATTTACACTAATATAACAATGTATAAGTCACTCACTATATCACATATTGTATGTAATAAATATATGTGAGTTATACCAGTCACTCACCGAGGCAATAATAGCACAATAAGAGCACAGCATTAACAGTCTGATGACACCCTAACCGTAACTCCATCCAGTCACTCAACGAGGCAATAAGAGCACAATAAGAGCACAGCATTAATAATCTGATGACACCCTAACCATCACTCCACCCAGTCACTCACCGAGGCAATAAGAGCACAATAAGAGCACGGCATTAACAGTTTGATGGCACCCTAACTGTAACTCCATCCAGTCACTCACCAAGGCAATAAGAGCACAATAAGAGCACAGCATTAACAATCTGATGACACCCTATCCATCACTCCACCCAGTCACTCAGTGCGGCAATAAGAGCACAACAAGAATACAGCATTAACAGTTGACGATACCCTCACCCTCACTCCATCCAGTCACCCACCGAGGCAATAAGAGCACAGTAAGAGCACGGCATTAACAGTCTTATGACACCTAACTCCATTCAGTCAATGGTGATGGTGATGGTGATGGTGGTGGTGGTGGTGGTGGTGGTGATGGTGGTGGTGGTGGTGTGACGTCATCGTCTGGGTCACGGCGTGTACTCAGAGATTACCCATAAAGCGCCCTTTGCAACATGCACATCTCACTTCCGGTGTTATGCCCATTCGAGTTCCCATAGCCGACACATGGGGTGCTACTATCGCAGGTTGACATGCAGACACCAGGTGCAGGGCACAAGATTTCTATTCTTATTACTGTTATTATTCTTACTTGTTTTACTACTAGTACTGGTGTGAGTCAAGTGATGAGGAGCTGAATCGCAGCTACATTCCACCCCTTCACACTCCCCCTTAATTCACAAAAGGAACCAGCGCATTGTGGCCATGTGATACATTCTAGCTAGAAACCAGCGCATTGTGGTCATGTGATACAATCGAGTCAGAAATCCTCGCACTGTGATCATGTGATACAATCTAGTCAGAAACCATCACACTGTGGTCACGTGATATAATCTAGCTACAAACCATCGCACTGTGGTCACGTGTTACAATCCAGTCAAAAACCATCACACTCTGGTCACGTGATCAAATCTGGCCAGAAACCAGTGCACTGTGGTCACGATTTGGCCAGAAACCAGTGCACTGTGGTCATGTGATACAATCTAGCCAGAAACCAGCGCACTGTGGTCACATGATACAATCTAGTCAGAAACCACTACATTGTGGTCACATGATACAATCTAGTCAGGAACAAGCGCATTGGGGTCATGTGATATAATCTAGACCAAAACCAGCACACTGTCATCATGTGATACAATCTAGACAGAAGCCAGTGCATTGTGGACACGTGATACAATCTAGACAGAATCCAGTGCACGGTGGTCACATGATACAATCTAGACAGAAACCAGCACACTGTGGTCATGTGATACAATCTAGACAGAAGCCAATGCACGGTTTGTTGCTTTATGTCCTAGCAACATAGAAGGTCATATCAGAACGGGTACCTATTTGTGACAGTGCACACTCATGTTGACTTTATAGTGCTTCCCCACTGGGCGACCAGGCTGCCATCACCATGACCTGATATCCCACTCAGTCACATTATCCTGATACTGAGCCAACCAGTCCTTGACCTATCCGAGCACCAGGCTAGGAAGCAACACGTATCAATTTTTAAGTCATTGGTTTGACTTGACCATGGTTCGAACCCACAAACCAATGGGTTTGTGTCCCCCGATCTCCCAAAACAGGAGACGGACGGACACTCAACTCGTTCGGCCATCCCGTCTGGTGCCAGTGCACGGTGGTCACGTGATACCATCTAGTTATAAGCCATCCATAACCAGCGGGAGATCATGGGCTGGTTATGACTACCAGCAGGGAGGGGTTCTGTTAAATTTATTGTCATTGAAATTGCGAGCCTTTGACTTCAAAGAATCTCTGGACACATAGTTCATTGTGTGCTTTTAGATTCTCTGTAAATGTGATGACCTGATAATAATATGACCGAATAAGATTTGAACAATTCTCGCCGTGATTATGGCCTTTGATGCCAACACGGCGTTAAGCAATCACCACTAACTAACGGTTAAATTGATCTAACATTCCTTCTACGCGGCAATACATGTTCAATGAGTACACGGGTGTTTTTAATTGGCTCTGTGGGACCTAATGCAGGCAAGCGCTGTGGTGCCCAAACCCAAACCCGACCCAATCACCCCCCCCCCCCCCACCCCCCACAACCAAAACATGGAGCTAAAAAAGGCAAACAGAAAAAGATATGGAAAACTCCACCAAATAAACGCGCTATCACCACCTTCTTTTCGTGGTGCTTTGAGCACGTTTCCCTGGAGATGGGTGTGTCGGGGGTGGGGGGGTGAGGGGTGAGGGGGTGTGGGGGTGCTGTGATTGCCTGACCCTGGAGGTATGTGGGGGGGGGGGATGTGGGGGGTTCAGTGATTACTCGACCCTGGAGGTGTGCAGGCGCAGACCCGTGTGTAGACTTGCACACTGTCAGTGCGTTGCCCTGTACAGACACAATTACTGCGGGATATAGCAGACGGATAACATAAGGTGGTAGAGTTGAAACACAGTCACTGGAAACATTAGTCGCCTTACTGACTAATTGCACACATTCCTGTAACGACAGTAAGGTTAGTGAGGGCAGCCACAAACCATCACTGTGTGCCACCAATGTGTGCCACCAGTTCACGCTAGAGTGTGCCACAAGTGTGCATGACCAGTGTGCGCCATCAGTGTGTGGCACCAGTGTGTGCCACAAGTGTGCACGACCAGTGCACGGTGGTCACATGATACAATCTAGACAGAAACCAGCACACTGTGGTCATGTGATACAATCTAGACAGAAGCCAATGCACGGTTTGTTGCTTTATGTCCTAGCAACATAGAAGGTCATATCAGAACGGGTACCTATTTGTGACAGTGCACACTCATGTTGACTTTATAGTGCTTCCCCACTGGGCGACCAGGCTGCCATCACCATGACCTGATATCCCACTCAGTCACATTATCCTGATACTGAGCCAACCAGTCCTTGACCTATCCGAGCACCAGGCTAGGAAGCAACACGTATCAATTTTTAAGTCATTGGTTTGACTTGACCATGGTTCGAACCCACAAACCAATGGGTTTGTGTCCCCCGATCTCCCAAAACAGGAGACGGACGGACACTCAACTCGTTCGGCCATCCCGTCTGGTGCCAGTGCACGGTGGTCACGTGATACCATCTAGTTATAAGCCATCCATAACCAGCGGGAGATCATGGGCTGGTTATGACTACCAGCAGGGAGGGGTTCTGTTAAATTTATTGTCATTGAAATTGCGAGCCTTTGACTTCAAAGAATCTCTGGACACATAGTTCATTGTGTGCTTTTAGATTCTCTGTAAATGTGATGACCTGATAATAATATGACCGAATAAGATTTGAACAATTCTCGCCGTGATTATGGCCTTTGATGCCAACACGGCGTTAAGCAATCACCACTAACTAACGGTTAAATTGATTTAACATTCCTTCTACGCGGCAATACATGTTCAATGAGTACACGGGTGTTTTTAATTGGCTCTGTGGGACCTAATGCAGGCAAGCGCTGTGGTGCCCAAACCGCCCCCCCCCCCCCCCCCCCCCCCAGCGCGCGTCGGTGAATGCGTCGTGAGACCCGCCCACACGACACCTGGCGGCCAACACGAGCAGTCCGTGCACGCCACCTGGCCGCCACCGGGAGCGGCTCGCGGGTCACGTGGCGTCACGTGGTGGTGGGCTTCCACCACGTGACGTCACGCGAGGCGCCCACCGCCACGTGACGTCACATGGGGTGCCCACCAGTAGTGCAGCCAGGCTCCGCCAGAGTGCGCCTCGACCCGACCAGTGGTTGGTGACTGTACAGATCCACACCGCCCTCGTACATTCCTATCTGTACACCATGGTGGAAGGGGACGGAGAGGGGGGGGGGGGCAGAGGAGGATGGGGGACAGGATGGCGAGGAGGGAGGCGAGGAGGCGAGGAGGGGGAGGAGGGGAGGAGGGCGAGGAGGGGAGGAGGGGAGGAGGGGGAGGAGGGGAGGAGGGGAGGTAGGGGGATGGGGGTGGGAGGAGGGGGGAGGGGGAGGGGGAGGAGAGGGGAGGAGGAGGAGGAAGAGGAGAGGAGGAGGATGGGAGGGAGGGGAAGAGGAGGGGAGGGGAGTTGGAGGGGAGGAGGAAGGGGAGGGGGAGGAGGAGGGGAGGAGGTAAGAGGAGAGGACGAGGGGAGGAGGAGGATGGGGGAGGAGGAGAGGATGGGAGAGGAATGGTGAGGAGGGGGAGGGAGGAGGGGAGGGGAGGAGGGGAGGGGAGGGTAGGGGGGGAGGGAAGGGGGAGGATGGAGACGGAAGGAGGAGGGTGGAGAGGAGGGAAGAGAGAGGGGGGAAGGGAGAAGGGAGGAGGGGGAAGGAAGGCAGGAAGGAAGTGGGAGGGACGGGTGGGAGGCGGTAGTGGTGAATAAGACTCACATAACAACAGCCCGCAAGTTGAGGCATGGACGTGTGGGTGTGGGGTGGGTGGGTGGGTGTGGGGTGGGTGGTCCTGACACATTTCGCTGGGTCCGGGCGATGGAGTGTTTAGTAAGACAGACTAGCCATACATCCCCCCTATCCTTCTACACCCCCCCCCCCCCCACACACACATATTGTACACCCCCCTACACCGCCCCTCAACTGGGCGCTGAACGCCAGGCTGCTGTCAGGACTCTCCAATCACTCACCTCCTCCTGTACGTGTAAGCCCCTCCCCACACACACACACCTGCACCCGCCCCACCTGCCCGCCCCCAGACAACCACCGCCCCCAGCTCCCCCCGACCCCGACCCCCGACCCCCGTGCCCCCTGCCCCCCCCCCTCCCGGCTGCCTGAGAGCGAGCTCCGTCCGTTCTTACACGCTCACGTCCGGCCGAGTCCAATCTGTAACTGGAACACAACAGCAGCAGGAAACAGCAATCCTTGAAAATCACCTCTGTCTGTCTGTTTGTTTTTATGGGTTCTTACCTCCTAGCAACATCTGATGTAATATTCGGAGCGGCAGTGAAGTGTGTGCACCTTTGGTGTCTTTATATTGCTGTCCCATCGAGGTGCCCTGCGGCCAGCACCATGATGCGATGTGTACCTCATTACCCTCACACTGACCCAGCCAACCTTTTCCCTAATTCATTAAACCTCTGCACCAAAGCAGTTAGCATGTAAGAACACTTTGTTAACTCGTGGTGTTCTCTGTGGCGGAGTGGTTAGAGTGTCTTGACTTTTTTCTAGGTCGGACTCCTAATCTGAAGGTCGGTGGTTCGTTTCCCCATGCCCCCATCTCTGCCAATTTGGATTTCCACCGCTGTGTATAACTTACAGCATCATCAAAGGACGGTTGCTCTCATACCATGTCTATGTGGTGTGGGAGGTTAAAAATCCCTTGGGTTGGTAAAAGTGTAGGCTCAGGCTTTCTATCGACAAATTGTCTAATGGTGAAAACAAGCCTATTCAGGCTTATCCATGATAGGCAGTATAAATCTTCAAAAAAAACTTATTTTGTATAGCACCGAGTGCATATTTGGTTGATTATTTGTGTATATATATCAATGTTAGCAAAGAGTGAACTTTTTTGTTGTATACCAATGCTAGCAACAAGTGAATACTTGATAATTATTTTTGTATACCATTACCAGTGTTAGCATTAAGTGAATATTTGATTAATTATTTGTGTATACCATGTTAGCCACAAGGGAATATTTGGTTAATTATTTCTGTATACCAATGTTAGCCACAAGTGAATATTTGATTAATTATTTGTGCATGCCAATGTTAGAGACAAGTGAATACTCAATGTTAGCATTAAGTGAATATTTGATTAATTATATATGCATACAAATGTTAGCTATAGGTGAATATTCGATTAATTCTTTGTGTATACCAATGTTAGCCACAAGCGAATATTTGGTTAATTATTTCTGTATACCAATGTTAACCACAAGTGAATATTTGATTAATTATTTGTGCATGCCAATGTTAGAGACAAGTGAATACTCAATGTTACTTGTTAGCATTAAGTGAATATTTGATTAATTATATATGCATACAAATGTTAGCTATAGGTGAATATTTGATTAATTCTTTGTGTATACCAATGTTAGCAACAAGTAGATATTTGATTAATAATTTGTGTATATCAATGTTGGCGAAGATTGAACTTAGTATTTTATGATTGTAGAAGCTGAAAATCTGGGTTATAAAAAAAAAAGTATTAAAACAACATGTAGGAGTTGTACCGTTAGCTGTTATACTACAGGTACCCGCACAGATGTGACGTCATAGCTCCTAGGAAACCCCAGCCAAGAGGTGGGTTACTGGGGTCGGATCGTTTTGCACACGGCATGTGTATTTCTCGACTCCACTCGCGGTGCTCGATTTGAAATTCTGACGACTCGGGTCACCCGAGTCGCCCCGGTCGTGTTAATCGATTACGGCCCAGGGGGCGGGGTGGGATGGGGGTGGCCAGACGCCGTCAAAGTGCTGACACGGCGCGTTTCGGACAAACCAGTGTACACCCCAGCAGAGAGCGTGTGGGGGAGGGGGGAGGGGGGAGGCGGGAGGAGGGGGGAGTATGTGTGTGTAGGTATGAGAGTGTGTGTGGGGGGAGGTGTATATGTGTGTGTGGGTATGAGAGTGTGTGCGCGGGGGGGGGGGGGGCTGTCAGCGGCCTTCATTCAGCACGAGGAGTCGTGTGTCCGGGGCCGAGCAGAATCAGAGCGAGGCTAATGCAAACCGGTTTGTTTAAACTAATATCTGCGTTAAAAAGGTGTCAAACAACGGGCGTATTACAAATAGGGCCCTGCGTTATAGTGCCTGGGTGTTACACAAACAGGGCCCTGTGTTATAGCACCTGGGTGTTACACAAACAGGGCTTCTCGTTATAGTGTCTGAGTGTTACACAAACAGGGCCCTGTGTTATAGTGCCTGGGTGCTACACAAATAGGGCCCTGCGTTATAGTGCCTGGGTGTTACACAAACAGGGCCCTGCGTTATAGTGCCTGGGTGTTACACAAACAGGGCCCTGCATTATAGTGCCTGGGTGTTACACAAACAGGGCCCTGCATTATGGTGCCTGGGTGTTACACAAACAGGGCCCTGCATTATAGTGCCTGGGTGTTACAGAAATAGGGCCCTGCATTATAATACTTATAGTGCCTGCGTGCTACACAAACAGGGCCCTGCATTATAGTGCCTGAGTGTTACACAAACAGGGCCGTGCATTATACTTATAGTGCCTGGGTGTTACACAAACAGGGCCCTGCATTATGGTACCTGGGTATTACACAAACAGGGCCCTGCGTTATAGTGCCTGGGTGTTACACAAACAGGGCCCTGAGTTATAGTGCCTGGGTGTTACACAAACAGGGCCCTGCATTATGGTGCCTGGGTGTTACACAAACAGGGCCCTGCATTGTAGTGCATTACACAAACAGGGCCCTGCGTTATAGTGCCTGGGTGTTACACAAACAGGGCCCTGAGTTGTAGTGCCTGGGTGTTACACAAACAGGGCCCTGCATTATAGTGCCTGGGTGTTACACAAATAGGGCCCTGCGTTATAATACTTATAGTGCCTGGGTGTTACACAAACAGGGCCCTGCGTTATAATACTTATAGTGCCTGGGTGTTACACAAACAGGGCCTTGCGTTATAGTGCCTGGGTGTTACACAAACAGGGCCCTGTATTATAGTGCCTGGGTGTTACACAAATAGGGCCCTGCATTATAGTGCCTGGGTGTTACACAAACAGGGCCCTGCGTTATAATACTTATAGTGCCTGGGTGTTACACAAACAGGGCCCTGTGTTATAGTGCCTGGGTGTTACACAAACAGGGCCCTGCATTAGAGTGCGTGAGTGTTACACAACCAGGACCCTGCATTGTAGTGCCTGAGTGTTACACAAATAGGTTATACTTATAGTGCCTGGGTGTTACACAAACAGGGCCCTGCGTACTGATGTTATAGTACCTGAGTGGCGTAACATGGTGGGGCCACTTGTGAAGGGCCAGCTTTGGAAGGCTCAACGATTTGTCACCATTCATCATCATCATCATCATCATCTCCACCACAAATCATCTATTGTCATGTACTTTTCCTAATATCACGTGACAGGGATAGTTGAAATGGTAAGAGGCTGGATCCATGTCAAACCAATGACTTAGATAATTGATACCATTCGCTACCTAGCCTGGTGCTCGGCATTACTAGGATAGGCAAGGGGAGCGGGAAGTAGCTCAAGCAGTACAATGCCCACCTGTGAAGGTGTCGGTCATCCGATCGATCCTTCTCAGTAGACACATTTGGAGTTTGGGTTATTTTCCGTTCCAACCAGTGGTCTACAACTTGTTCATCAAAGGCGGTATGTGCTGTCCTGTCTGTGGGACAGTGCATATAAAAGATCCTTTGCTGCTTATTGGAAAGAGTAGCCTATGTGGCAGCAGTAGGTTTCCTCCCAAAGAAATATGTCAGAATGACCATATATGTTTGATGTCCAATAGCCAATGATAAATAAAATCAAGGTGTTGCTAAATCAGAGGCGTTGCTAAATAAAACAAGCTTTACATACATATAGGCAATGCACTAACACATACATACACAGGGTAGGTTCAACAACCATACAGGGCGTAGCCTGTACAGGATCATGGTCATGGGGGTGATGAGAATGGGAAATATTGCGCCTAGAGCAGGACTCGAACCCACATCTCTTTGCATTCTGGACCAGTGTGCTAACCATTACACCACCTAGGCTCCCTGTTATCACCACACTACCCACGCTGACTTGTCTATGTGGTTACTTGCCTGAGAGGTCAGTGCAGACTACTTACTACATTACCATTGTTAGTACTCTTGCTAAGACTCAGAGCTTCATACTTTTACAATTGTTAGTTATCCCCCTCCCGTCCTGATATGACCTTAGATGTTGCTAGGACGTAAAACAACCACAAACAAACATCCTTTCCAATAACATCACCATTATAATTGTCATCGTTTATAATCACTACGATTGCAATTGTTAAAGTTATCATCTCCACCAATATCATAATTATCATCCCCTTAATTTGTATTCACACAAATTAGAATAAGTCACCATATCCTCATCACCAACTGTGGTGGAATAAAAACTAAAAATTAGGCGAAATTAAAGAATAAGTTTGAAGAAATACAAGTTACTTTTGGTGATGGGCCTTTCTCAACAGGGTTAATCGATACAAGCCTCACCCACACCCACACCACCTCCGGGCAGTGCACGTGACTGGGCGCGCGTTCCTGTTACCGCCCGGGTTGGACAGGTGGCGGGGTGTGGTGGGGGGATGTTGAGGTGGGTGAAACCCCGGTGATGACCTGCCACCTGGTGACGTGAGGTGAGCAGCTCCGACTGTCCTCATACAACCCGCCCTCACGGACAGAAACAACTGCCAGGCGACCACCCAACCAAACACACACACACCTCCACCGCCCACCTCCACCTCCACCCCCTCCCACCAACCTCCACCACCCCACATATCTCCACCACCCACACACATTCACCTCCACTGTTGTGTATGTAGCTTTGAACCACCACCTCCACCCTTACCTCCACCACCCACCACCACCACCACCACTCACACCCTCACCTCCACCACCCCGTCAAGGCACCCGCCCAACAGTAGACAGTGTCCGCTTTTATGTCTACCTTATACAAACATTACTTTTATTATCAATAAAAAAACTGGCAATTACACAAGCAGAAAAAGCCTGGAAAAGATGCCAGACACTAAATATCCATTAATAAACAATCTGTATCTATGGTAACGAATAACACACTGTTATATGGTATCATAAATTTCATCCTCTAGAAGATTGGGAGGGGGGTGTTGTGAATAAGACAACTTTCCATCAGTAATCGCCTAGACACCAAGTACCCGCCACACCTCTTCATTCATTGCTGCCACTAGATGGCGTGCCACCAGCTGCCCATGATTAGTGCATCCTACTTGTCACACTATGTGGTGCCACACCTCTTCATTCATTGCTGCCACTAATTGGTGTGCCACCAGCTAATCATTAGTACATCCTACTTGTCACACTAGGTGGCACAACCCTCTTCATTCATTGCTGCCACTAGATGGCGTGCCACCCACTGCCCATGATTAGTGCATTCTACTTGTCACACTATGTGGTGCCACACCTCTTCATTCATTGCTGCCACTAATTGGAGTGCCACCAGCTAATCATTAGTACATCCTACTTGTCACACTATGTGGCACAACCCTCTTCATTCATTGCTGCCACTAGATGGCATGCCACCCGCTGCCCATGATTAGTGCATCCTACTTGTCACATTATGTGGTGCCACACCTCTTCATTCATTGCTGCCGCTAATTGGTGTGCCACCAGCTAATCATTAGTACATCCTACTTGTCACACTATGTGGTGCCACACCTCTTCATTTATTGCTGCCACTAATTGGCATGCCACCAGCTAGTCATGAGTACATCCTACCTGCCACACTCTTCTGTTCCATAAACAAACACACAAATAAGGTATAATTAAAAACTCACTCTCAATGAATCAACTAGTTATGTCACTTCCTGATGTAAGTGGCGGGCTGGTGTGTACGGTGCGCATGCGTGCAAGCTGCTGACTGGTTGCGCAGAACCCACGTGTTACAGACACGCTCTGCGCATGTTTAGACACAGACGGGTAACTGCTGCACGCGCACGGCCATGTGGTCATATGGTCATGTTGTCATGCAGGCTGCCAGCAGACCAGGTCGAGTGCCATCATGTAACCGGTGCCATTTGTAAACAACCAAGCGACGGCTGTACAGTAGAAATATATATAATTAAATGCTTAAATCAATAAAAAAGAAGAAAGTCAGGTTCTCCTTTAGCACCAGTTAGTCTAATAGTGTAATACCACAACTACTCCCTTTATGGTGAATTGTGGTTGGATTGTCCTATCATTTTGAGTTTCCGCCATATCCTTGTTTAGTTGGGTTAACAAAAATATATATATTAGGTTGATTGACATCATCCATTTTATGCGACCAGACGGGATGGCCGGGTGAGTTGGAGCGTCCCTCCCCCGTGATGGTAGATCGTGGGGTCGAACCCTGGTCGAGTCAAACCGATGACTTAAAAATTGATACTTGTCACTTTCTAGCCTGGCGCTCGGCATTATTAGGATAGGACAAGGACTGGTTGGCTCAGTGTCAGGATAATGTGACTGAGTGGGATATCAGGTCATTGTGCTGGTGGCCTGGTCTTCCAGTGGGGCAGCACTGTAAAGTCGCCATGAGTGTGAACTGTCACAAGTCGGTGCCCGTCCTGATATGACCTTAGATGTTGCTAGGACATAAAACAACAACAACAAACAAACAAATCTAGTTTATGTTTGTTTAAAGTAACTTATTCTAGTGTTAATTTGGGAGATACTTAACGTGAAACCATGTTTATTAAACTTTGTGTGAACAATTAAATGTTGGACATTTCGGGTTTGTTTACCCGTTTTGGAGAATGACACAGGAATACCAAATTGCAATAAATGTTTAATGATTGCATCAAGTTGAATATGTCTGCTAAGTTTAGAAAATTTGATGTTTTCACCAGACTATGCAACTTTAACGTTGGAAAGTGTTCGGAGTAATCTGAGAGCAGGCATTCCAAAGGATTAGACTTTGTTTTTCTATTTATATGAGTGCAAAGTGAAGTAGCTTTCAAAAGGACAATTTACAGTTGCCATGAGAAGAAAAAGAACACCCACCAAATAAGCTCCACAAAACTACAGCATCGCCTTACATTACACGCGCTTAGCTTGTGGATTGTAACATGTCTGACACCCCCATCCCTTGCCCTCAATCTAAAAACTAATGAGTGTCAATTTTTAAACGACACATTTGTCGGTGATTCTTTAAAGTGATGATTAGTTTGTGAAATGGCGTCACGCCACTCGGGCGTTGCGGAGGGGGGGGGGGGGGGGGGCGCTCCCCAGCAGCACACACTCAGGGAGGAGGAGGCTAGCCGCCGCTCGGCCGTTGCTGTGGTGACGCCCTCACCAGGATCACCAAGGCAACAGAGACCCGGGGCCGGCAGGGTCGGTCATCAGTCAGCGCCA
>CM059192.1:90874931-91014285 GCA_030323885.1 Branchipolynoe longqiensis
GGGGAGGGGGGAGGGGGGGGGAGGAAGACGGGAGTGGGGGGGAGGGAGGGGAGGGAGGGGGTGTGAGGAAGCGGTGAGGGTCGGAGGAGGGGAGGGAGAGAGGGGTAGGGGTGAGGGAGAGGGGGAGGAGAGGGAGAGGGTGAGAGGGGGAGGAGAGGGAGATGGGGAGGGGAGGGGGTCGGAAGGGGAGGATCGGATGGGGGAGGAGGGGGTCGGGTGGGGCGCAGACAGGGTGGAGGCTGGTGTTGCTAGCATTACAAAAACTGACAGGTCCATACTTACGGACATATAAGACTGCTGCAGAAGGAAGGGTAGGTTGCCAGCCTGCTCCAACCCAAACAGCTTCTCTCCCACAAACACCAAGTAACCGGTCCCCGTCCGTCTGCCTGCCAAGGGCAACACGCATGCACGTCCATGGATGCCAGCCAGGTACAGCCAACCCTCACTTACAGAACCCTGCCAGTTACAGAACCCTGTCAGTTACACCCACCCCTCACTTACAGAACCCTGTCAGTTACACACACCCGTCACTTACAGAACCCTGACATTTACACACACCCGTCACTTACAGAACCCTGCCAGTTACAGAACCCTCCCAGTTACAGAACCCCTCACTTACAGAACCCTCCCAGTTACAGAACCCTGTCAGTTACACCCACCCCTCACTTACAGAACCATGCCAGTTACACCCACCCGTCACTTACAGAACCCTGACATTTACACACACCCGTCACTTACAGAACCCTGCCAGTTACAGAACCTCCCAGTTACAGAACCCCTCACTTACAGAACCCCTCACTTACAGAACCCTGCCAGTTACACCCACCCCTCACATACAGAACCCTGCCAGTTATGCCTACCCTCACTTACAGAACCATGCCAGTTACACCCACCCCTCACTTACTGAACCATGCCAGTTAACCCCACCCGCTACTTACAGAACCATGCCAGTCTGCACCCACACCCCTCTCTTACAGAACCCTGCGCAGTTACACAACCCCTCACTTATAGATCCCTGCCAGGTTACAACACCCAGTACAAAAGAAACCCTGTCAGGACACAAGCATCAAGTACTTCAAAACCCTGCGAGTACAGACCCTGCAGTTTACGTGGCTTCCTCACTTACATAACCCTGTCAGTTACACACACCCACACTTACAGAACCATGCCAGTTACAGCCACCCCTCACTTACAGAACCATGCCAGTTACAGAACCCTGCTAGTTACACCACCCCTCACATACAGAACCCTGACAGTTACACTCACCCCTCACTTACAGAACCATGCCAGTTACACACCCCTCACTTACAGAACCATGCCAGTTACACCAACCCATCGCTTACAGAACCCTGCCAGTTACACCCATCCTCACTTACAGAACCATGCCAGTTACACCCACCCACACTTACAGAACCCTGCCAGTTACACCCACCCCTCACTTACAGAACCAGGCCAGTTACACCCACCCTTCACTTACAGATTGATTGGTGGTTGCTTTACGCAGTGTCGGCAGCATAGGCCATATTCACGGTGAGAAATGTTTGTTTTTTGTTCAAACCATCGCTTTTACATGTAAAAGCATACAACCAATTTTGTGTCAATAGACACTCATGACTTTTTAAAACTCACAATCATATAGTTTCTGGTCAAACTAAATAAAATTCTAGATTATAGTATTATTCACTGATGAAATTTGTTTAATAAGCTATATGAGGTGGTACAGACCAGCTGATCTCAAAAAGGCTCAAATGTTTTCTTGTTTTACTTTAGTAAAAAGGTCATGCATGGTGTTTGCAGTGTAAGATTGTTGGCACAGGGCCATGAAATCTACAGTTTAATAAAGTTTGTTTTAATGTCACTGTCAGTGGAGACTGATATCCAATACAGAAAAACGTGTTAACCACGAGTGGCCAATATAGCATCTTGTTAAAACAACCTGGTCGTGTCACCCTTCAAGGCGATTCTGCAGCAGTCCATTCACGGAGGGGTAATTCTATGGAGTTTGTTGTTTGGGTGTCCATCCCATTCAAACTGCCATAGGTTCCAGATGTATTTTTGAATGGTAGGTTTCAGATCACAGTGGGGAATATGACAATGTTCCAAAGGACAAGTCAGGGCTCGAGTGGCCGCTTGATCTGCTCTTCACTTACAGAACCATGACAGTTACACCCACCCCTTACTTACAGAACCAAGGCAGTTACACCCACATTTCACTTACAGAACCCTGCCAGTTCCGCCCACCCTTCACTTACAGCACCATGCCATTTACACCCAACCTCACATACAGAACCATGTTTTACACATACCCCTCACTTACAGAAACATGCCAGTTATGTCCACCCTCACTTACAGAACCATGCCAGTTACACTCCCACCCTCACTTACAGAAACATGCCAGTTACACCCACCCCTCACTTACAGAAACAGGCCAGTTATGTCCACCCTCACTTACAGAACCATGCCAGTTACACACCCACCCTCACTTACAGAAACATGCCAGTTACACCCACCCCTCACTTACAGAACCCTGCCAGTTATACACCCACCCTCACTTACAGAACCATGCCAGTTACACCCACCCCTCACTTACAGAACCCTACCAGTTACACACACCCCTCACTTACAGCACCATGCCATTTACACCCAACCTCACATACAGAACCATGTTTTACACCTACCCCTCACTTACAGAAACATGCCAATTATGTCCACCCTCACTTACAGAACCATGTCAGTTACACACCCACTCTCACTTACAGACCCATGCCAGTTACACCCACCCCTCAGTTACAGAACCATGCCAGTTACACCCACCCCTCACTTACAGAACCATGCCAGTTACAACCATCCCTCACTTACAGAACCATGCCAGTTACACCCACCCCATACTTACAGAACCCTGCCAGTTACACCCACCCCTCACTTACAGAACCATGCCAGTTAAACTCACCATTCACTTACAGAACCATGACAGTTATGCCCACCCTCACTTACAGAACCATGCCAGTTACACACCCACCATCACTTACAGAAACATGCTAGATACACCCACCCACAATAACAGAACCCTGTCAGTTACACACCCACCCTCACTTACAGAAACATGCCAGTTACAACCACCCCTCACTTACAGAAACAGGCCAGTTATGTCCACCCTCACTTACAGAACCATGCCAGTTACACACCCACCCCTCACTTACAGAACCCTGTCAGTTACAGACCCACCCTCACTTACAACACCTTTCCAGTTACACCCACCCCTCACTTACAGAACCATGCCAGTTACACACCCATCCTCACTTACAGAACCATGCCAGTTACACCCACCCCTCACATACAGAACCATGCCAGTTACAGCCACCCACACTTACATAACCATGTCAGTTACACACCCACCCTAACATACAGAACCATGCCAGTTACACCCACCCACACGTACAGAACCATGCCAGTTACACCCACCCACACTTACAGAACCATGTCAGTTACACACCCATCCTCACTTACAGAACCATGCCAGTTACAGCCACCCGCACTTATAGAACCATGCCAGTTACACCCACCCACACTTACAGAACCATGTCAGTTACAGACCCACCCTAACATACAGAACCATGCCAGTTACACCCACCCACACTTACAGAACCATGCCAGTTACACCCACCCACACTTACAGAACTATGCCAGTTACACACACACCCCTCATTCTAATTGGTGGCCACGAGGGGAGAGCACTGGCTTCCCGTTGTGAGGGTCATGAGTTAGAAACCCCAGCCAAGTCAAAGCAATGACTTAGATGATTGATACTTGTCACTAAAAGCTGGTACTCGGCATTACTAGGATAGGGCAAGGACCCGTTAGCTCAGTGTCAGGATAATGTGACTGAGTGGGATATTTGGTCATCTGATTAAGTGGGATACCCAACCCAACCCCACCCCGCCCCACCCCACTCCACCCGACCTGACCCGACCCGATTTAACTCGAACCGACCCGACCCGACCCGACCCGGCCCGACTCGATTCCACCCAACTCGATTCCACCCGGATCAATACGACCCGACCCCACCCGATTCGACCCCTCCTGGACCAACCCGACCCGATCCGACCCAACCCGACCCAACCCAACCAGAACCCCACTCGGCACGACGCTTACCGGGGGACGTGGAGGACGGCGCGGTGACGGCGGTGACAGCGGTGACAGCGGGGACGGCAAGTACTACTCCACACGTGGCGGGCGGCGCGACCTGCGCGACCTGCGTGACCTGCGCGGGGGCGGGCGTCACGGGCGGCGGGCGGGCGGATGGCGCCGTCTGCGCGTTCAGCCGACTGCGTCTCCACAGCACCGAGCTGAGCCGCGCGCGGATCAGACGCGACGACTGCGCAGCCGCAGCCGCGCTCGCCGAACCTGCGGCGGAAGTGGTGCCACCAGAAGTGGTAGCGCCGGAAGTGGTGGCGCGGGAAGTGGTGGCGCTGGAGGCGGAGGTGGGCTTGCCGGCGGGCTTGCCCGGAGAGGTGCTGCAGCGGATGCTGGGCAGACTGGCACGGCCCTGTGATGAGCTGGTGACGACCGTCGTGTTGGTGGGAGTGTGCGTCGTCGTTACAGTGCCCGTCGTGTTCGTCACACTACCGCTCGACGTGCGCGGACAGGCGGGCGACCCGCTCACAGACACATGCGTCTTAGGCAGTGCCGTCACCAGGTGCAACCGCGCACTTCCGCTTCCGGAACACTGGTGCAGGAGGCTGGCGGCCGACGACGGGTCGCTGCTACTTCCGGTTCCGACGAGGATCGTCGAGCCTGACGTGTGCGCTACTGCGAGCCCCGTGGTGGTGAGCGTCAACTGCGCGCAGCCAGTCACGCTAAACTTGGCAGCTCCCAACTTTGCAGCTGTTGCCGCGCTCACTCCTAACTTTGCAGCTGTCGCTGCGCTCACTCCCAACTTTGCAGCTGCGGCCGCAGTCAAGCCCAACTTGGCAGCTGCGGTGTTTATACTCAACTTTGCAGCGGCCGCATTGACACTAAACTTTGCAGCTCCTGCTGAATTCAGCCCTAACTTTGCACTGGCGCCTACTTTCGCACCCGCCGGACCGACATCCAACTTTGCACGCACAGTGCTCACCCCTGCCTTTGCACCTACCGACTTGGCAGGTGTCGAACAGACTACCGACTTGTTAATACCCGAACAGACTGCCGACTTTGCAGGCGCCGAACAGACTGTCGACTTTGCAGGTGTCGCGCCGATTGCCGACTTTGCAGGCGCCGAACAGACTACCGACTTGGTAAGGGTCGCGCCGACTGTAGACTTTGCAGGTGCCTGGCCGGCGCTATGCTTGCTGCTCACCGACTTTGCCGACCCTCCCCCGCCACTGCCGCTGTTACTACCCGCCCACCTGCTATTGCTGTTACTGCTGCTGCTGCTGTTACTGCTGCTGCTGTGCTGCTTGCTCAGCTTGTGGCTCGGCCTACCAGTGCCTGCCCCGGACCCTTTGCCATTGCTGCTGCCCACCTTGCTCGGGGGTTTGCCGCTGGGGACCTTTGCGACTGCAGCGACCCCGTTGAGACCTGGAAGAACGGCGTTACTCGCGGTCAACTTGACGCCTCCCTCCGCAGTCAACTGGAACCCCGGAGTGCTGCCACTCGAACAGCTGCTGGTTGCGATGGTCACCTTGGTTACCGTCACCTTGCCACTACTGCTCCCACTGCTTCCACCACCGGAAGTGGCAGCCCGAGTCGCGCCATGCGCCGCCTTGAGGATGCCATTCTTGCCTGCGCTGGAGGAGATGGCTTTAAGAAGGAGCGCCTTCGTGGCTGACGTCACAGAAACAGACGAAGATGAGGTCTGGGCAGGGGGCGAGCTGCAGGCCGGACCGGAAGTGGAGAAGGAACCGGAAGTGGAGACGGGACCGGAAATGGAGGTGGAGCCCAACCGTGCCTTGTTCCACTTTACTGACAGTAACGATGATGATGACGATGGCGAAGACTTGGATGATGTGGGGGAGGATGCAAAGGATGGAGAGGATGAGGAAGAGGATGGCGGGGCTGGTGGATGTGCTGGAGCCGGTGGTGCCGGAGGTGACAGCCGTGATGTGGTGGTGCCATTGGCGGTGACTGGGGAGGCCGCTGAGGAGGCTGGATCAAAGCGTTGCTGTGTCTGGTCACTGGACGATGAGGACGATGAGGACGACGAGGACGATGAAGACGATGAGGACGAAAGCTTAGCCTTCTTGGTCGGCGAGCCGCCGTCGCCGACCGCGGATCCCGCAGCCCCGCAGGTGGCGCGGGGACCCGCCGCGGGTTTGGCAGACGGCGGCCGCGCGCGCTTCTTTACTACCTTCCCGCCGGAACCGGAAGTGCCGCCACCGGAACCGGAAGTAGTGGTCGACGCGCTGGAATTCGTGCTGGCCACCGCAATCTTGCTCTTGACCTTGCCGACAGGGAATCCAATGGCACAAGGATTGTTGCCAGCAAGCGTGGTGGCACTAGAGGAAGGAATCGTGGTGGCGGTGGTGGTGGCCAGGGGGCGCTGTGGTCGGCGGGCGCCGCTCGGCTGCTCCCGACGCCGCTGCCGCCTTGACTGGCACCTTGGCCGGCGCCTCGGCTGCTGCTGACCCGGGCGGGGAGGGCAGATGTCGGGGCGGAGACTTGCAGCTGGGGCGGCCTTGGTGGCAACATGGATAGGTCATGACCGCACGTGCCGTCAGGTGTCAGGCCAGCATCACCCGCAGCAGGTGCTCGACCACTTTCCAGGCTGAGGATGCTGCGAGACAAGAGGCATTGATTCACGACTCACCGGGCGGGGTGGTGGAGGGGGGGGGGGGGTGGAGACACCAGCCGCAGTGTCCTTCCTCACTGGACGGTTTACACGAGCGCCTTTCCACCAATGCACTCCTTAGCACACATGCACTGGCACCCAATCAGTATTCCTCCAGGGGGCGTGTTTACCCTGTGATCAAATTCTGAAGGTTCGCCCGCCTTATCATAAACACTCCAGCACCCTCCTGGGCGTGTGTGCGCGCGTGTGTGTGCGCGTGTATGTACGTGTGTGTGTGCGCGCGTGCGTGTGTGCGCGCACGTGTGTGTGCTACTCGCGCTTTGCGCCACTCCTGTGGGTGCTGTAGCTGCCTACTAGTGGTGCGCTCATGTGGCTTCTCCAGGCTTGGCTAGCAGATCCCGGGTTCTTACCGTTACTGGGGCCGTCCTCCTCCTCCCGTGCACGGACCAGCCTGGAGCACTGACTGGTAAGACTACAGGCTGCTGGTTGCTGACATTCCGACTGATTGTAAGACTATAGGCTGCTAGTTGCCGTCATCCCTCTGTAGTATGGGGACCAGCTGTCGTGGTGCCAAACTGATCGTCAACCACCCACCGACAGGGTCCAGGAGACGACACAGAATACAGGAGGTGTGGGGGCCGGTGCACTGCCCAGCTCTCCCCAGGTGCTACCTCCAGGGCTGCAGGGACCGGCCTTGGCAGCGATCAGAGGCCGGCGGGAGGGTGTGGGACAGCTCGCCTTCCTCCTGTGTCTCCCCTCCAGCACGCCACGTACTCCGGGGTCCTGCTCCACCAGCACTGCCTCCTCCAGCCTCCTTCCGGGCCCGCCTCCCACACCACACGGCGGGCGTGTCCATGGCAACAAGGGGTGCCAGGAAGTTCCCGGCACTCGGCGTTGTCGCTGGTCGCGGCGCGTGCGTACACACTTCACGCGTCAGGCGGGCACAGGCCGTACCACATGCCAGTACAAGTCAGCACAGGCCAGCGCAGGCCTGTGTACCAGCCAGGTCAACACAGTCGAGCACAGGCCTGTGTACTGGCCAGGTCAGCACAAGCCTGTGTACCGGCCAGGTCAGAACAGGCATGTGTACTGGCCAGGTCAGCACAGGCCTGTATACTGGCCAGGTCACAACAGGCATGTGTACCGGCCAGGTCAGCACAGGCATGTGTACCGGCCAGGTCAGAACAGGCCAGCACAGGCATGTGTACCGGCCATGTCAGAACAGGTCAGCACAGGCATGTGTACCGGCCTAGTCAGAACAGGCATGTGTACCAGCCAGATCAGCACAGGCCTGTGTACCAGCCAGGTCAGAACAGGCCTGTGTACCGGCCATGTCAGAACAGGCATGTGTACCGGCCATGTCAGAACAGGCATGTGTACCGGACATGTCAGCACAGGCCTGTGTACTGGCCAGGTCAGCTCAGGTCTGTGTACCAGACATGTCAGCACAGGCCTGTGTACTGGCCAGGTCAGCACAGGCATGTGTACTGGCCAGGTCAGCACAGGCCTGTGTACCGGCCAGGTCAGCACAGGCCTGTGTACCGGCCAGGTCAGCACAGGCCTGTGTACCAGCCAGGTCAGAACAGACATGTGTACTGGCCAGGTCAGCACAGGCCTGTATACCGGCCAGGTCAACACAGGCTAGCACAGTCCTGTGTACTGGCCAGGTCGGCACAAACCTGTGTACCGGCCAGGTCAACACAGGCCTGTGTACTGGCAAGTTCAGAACAGGCCTGTGTACCGGCGAGTTCAGAACAGGCCTGTGTACCGGCGAGTTCAGAACAGGCCTGTGTATTGGCTAGGTCAGCACAGGCATGTGTACCGGTCAGTTCAGAACCTGTCGGTGTACCGGCCAGGTCAGAACAGGCATGTGTACCGGCCAGGTCAGCACAGGCATGTGTACCGGCCAGGTCAGAACAGGTATGTGTACCGGCCAGGTCAGAACAGGCATGTGTACCGGCCATGTCAGCACAGGCCTGTGTACCGGCCAGGTCAGAACAGGCATGTGTACCGGCCATGTCAGCACAGGCCAGCACAGGACAGGTCAGCCACCACCCACCAGGTCAGCACAAATTAGCACAGTCCAGCACAGACCAGGCCAGTACAGACCAGGTCAGCACAGACCAGGTCAGCACAGGCCAGACCCGCACAGACCAGATCAGCTACCACCAAGCCAGGTCAGACAGATGAGACCTTGATGGCAGATGACCTCTACATGTACACCGGCACCAAACCGTCATTGGCTTATTACGGCGAGCATTTAACGTGTCTCTGTATATTTAATGTTTCTAGGACAAGTTGACGGAGAAACAGATGAATGAGTGAAAGTGTGATCTACACGCCCACCCCTTCTGCGCCCCCCAGCCCCCACCGCGCCTCCCAGGTGAACCAGGTCTTACTGGGCAGTCTCCCAGTCCCCATGAAACCCACAACCCCGGGGCAAACACGGCGGTCACCATGTGCCGCCGCCCGACTGTTGTTGTTGTTGTTGTGGCCGCCAGGAAGTGGTGCCGAGAAGTAGGTCAGCCGGTCGACTCCCCTTCTGTCTGGAGGATGGTAGCGCCCGCCCGCCCGACCGGCGCCCCGGCGGCGCCCGTCCGTTCCCCGCTCACCATCCGCGCCCAGGCGCCGCCCGCCTGTCGCTCCCTGATCATCCTCCCCCCCCCCCCCACCCGCCGTCCTCCCCCACCTTCCCACACCCCTCCTCCCCACACCTCTCCTCCCCCAGCATTCCCACACCCCTCCTCCCTCCCTCCAACATTCTCACACATCTCCTCCCCCCATCTTCCCACATCCCTCCTCCCTTTCCCAACCTTCCCACACCCCTCCTCCCATCTCCCATCCCACCCACCCCCTCCTACTGCTTGGCGCACAGCCTCGATTACCCAGACACCCGGTAAGCGTGCGACGGCATTAATAAAAGAAAGCGGTTGTCAGGGGAGAAGGCGGGGCGTGGGGGCAGAGAGATGACAGGAGGAGGTGGAGAAGGGAAGGGAGAGAAGACGAAAAGAGGAAGTGAAGGTGAAAGGAGAAAGGGAGGAGGGTAGGATGGGAAAAGAGGAAGGAGGAAGGAGAAAGGAGAAAGGGAGAACGGAGAAAGGGGGAAAGGGAGAAGGGAGAAAGGGAGAAGGAGAAAGGAGAAAGGGGGAAAGAGAAAGGGAGAAAGGAGAGAGAAAGGGAGAAGGAGAAGAAGGAGAAAGGGGAAAGGGGGAAAGAGAGAAAGGGAGAAAGGAGAAAGGAGAAAGGGAGAAGGGGAGAAAGGAAGGGAAGGGGGAGAAAGGAGAGAGAGGAAAGGGAGAGAAGGGAGAAGAAAGGGGAGAGAAGGAGAAAGGGTTAAAGGGGGGGAAAGAGAGGGAAAGAGAGAAAGGGAGAAAGGAGAGAGAAAGGGAGAAGGGGAGAAAGGGAGAAGGAGAAAAGGGTAAAGAAGGGGAGAAAGAGAAAGGGAGAAGGGAGAAAGGAGAGAGAAAGGGAGAAGGGAGAAAGGGAGAAGGAGAAAGGGTAAAGGGGGAAAGAGAGAAAGGGAGAAAGGAGAGAGAAGGGGAGAAGGGAGAAAGGGAGAAGGAAGAAGGGGAAAGGGGGAAAGAGAGAAAGGGAGAAAGGAGAGAGAAGAGGAGAAGGGAGAAAGGGGAAAGGAGACAGGGGGAAAGGGGAATGGAATAGGAAGAGGGAGGGAAAGAAACACATAAGAGGAAGTTGATGAGGGCAAGGGGGAAAGGGAGGGGGGAGAAGGAGAGGGAAAGCGGGAGAAGGTAAGAGGGAGAGGGGAAGAGGAAGAGGGACAGTGGATGCGGCAGGGGAAATGAGAGAGTAGTACCCCCATCACACCAACTAGTTCTCACTATGTTCTTGAAAATGTTGCTGAACGGACTCAAAACTGTGTGCGAACGGAATGGACATAGTAACAACTTTTTACGGTCTTTTTACATTCAGAATGGATGGCTAGAACAGAATGGTGCTCCAGAACTTTGAGCATACCCAACATTTTCTTGCAGCCACATTCTACCCCAACCACAGCCCGTTTTAGAATGTGGTTGGACGTTTTGAGAACTAGTTTGGTGTGATGGGTGTGTAAGGAAGAGAAAAGAAGGGAAGTGGGAGAGAAGAGATTGGAAGAGCGAAACATGTGGGTGGGAGGAAGAGGCCATGCCCGCCATGCAGTTGGAACCCTGGGTTCAAACCCCGGCCGAGTCAACTGAACCACTTAAATATGAATACTGGCCTGGTCCATTACTAGGCTAGGGCAATGAGCATTAGAAAGAAGACCATTTGTCTGCGATTGAAATTTTCCCATCATAATCAATAAATTTAACCTGCCCCCTCGAAATGATGCTGATGCAGTATGTTACTTCGGGTTACAGCGGGGGGGGGGGGGAACAAAACTTATTCCAATGAATAAAACAATTACCCCAAATACCTATATATTAGTGTAATCATATACAAATGCTTGCTAATATTAAAACTGCCACTGCTATTACAATTATTATCACTATTCCTTTTCCTACTCCTACTACTAACTTTCGCTCTCGCTACACCAGTCTTAATCAATGACGTAACAATTTATACTTATGGCTTCCTAGCCAGGTGCTCGACATTATTAGGATAGGACATCGACTGGTTGGCTCAGTGTCAGGATAATGTGACCCATTGGGATATCAGGTCATGGTGCTGGTGGCCTGTTCCCCCTGTAGGGCAGCACTGTAAAATCACCATAAGTGCACACTGCTACAAGTCGGTACCCGTCTTGATATGACCTTAGATAGTGTCAGGACGTAAGACTCCAAGCAAGCAAGCAACCAACCAACCAACCAACCAACCAACCAACCAACCAACCCTAGTCTTGGCGACTTACTTCAGTTGTTGCGAGGACGTAGAACTCCAACAACCAACCAAGTTTATAGCCTGACAGTTCCTCCTGGCTGCCTGCACAGGCCTGCCCCCTGGTGGCTCAGTTGGACACTACGCGCCACCTCACGAACCGCTGAATCAGTCATAGACAACACAGGGAGAAAACGCCGCCTGGTGATGAGATCTCGCCACTCACCGCTCAGCCTGATCCACACACCTACCTGCACCTGGAGCGGGGAACAGCAACCACAGCGTATTTGTAAAAAAGTAAAGTGAAGCTGGTTTTATTTAACGATGCCCCTAGAGCACATTGATTTGTATCATTGGCTATTGGACGTCAAACATATGGTCATTCTGGCATATTTCTTTGGAGGAAACCGCTGCTGCCACATAGGCTCTTCCCGATAAGCTGCAAGGGGTCTTTTATATGCACTTTCCCACACTTTGTGTGCACCAATGAAGTGTCAACTATGTGTTTATTATGTAGGTCAGGTTTTACTGGCAAAAATAAAAACTATATTGGTGGTTGTGGTGTGTGGAGTCGGTGGTGGTGATGATGTTGGTGTTATTGTTTTTGTTGTTGTTGGTAGTGATGGTGGTGAAGCTGGTGGTGGTGGTGGTGGTGGTGGTGGTGTATTGGTTGTTGTTGGTGGCGGTGGCATGGTGGTGGTGGTGGCATGGTGGTGGTGGTGGTGGTGGTGTGTGGTGGCGGTGATGATGTTGGTGTTATTGTTTTTGTTGTTGTTGGTAGTGGTGGTGGTGAAGGTAAAGGTGGTGGTGGTGTATTGGTTGTTGTTGGTGGTGGTATGGTGGTGGTCTGTGGTGGTGGTGGTGGTGGTGGTGGTGATGATGTTATTGTTTTTGTTGTTGTTGTTGTTGGTAGTGGTGGTGGTGAAGGTGGTGGTGGTGGTGTATTGGTTGTTGTTGGTGGTGGTGGCATGGTGGTGATGGTGGCATGGTGGTGGTGGCAGTGATGGTGGCATGGTGTTGGTGGAGGTGGTGGTGTTGGTGGTGGTGGTGTAGGTGGTATGGTGGTTGTGGAGGTGGTATGGTGGTGGTGGTGGTGGTGGTGGCATGGTGGTGGTGGTGGTGGTAGTGGTGGTGGTGGAGGTGTGTTGTGGTGGGTGGTGGTTGTGGTGGTGGAGGTGGCATGGTAGTTGTGGAGGTGGTGGTGTTGGTGGTGGTGGTGGTGTAGATGGTATGGTGGTTGTGGAGGTGGTTTGGTGGTGGTGGTGGTGGTATGGTGGTGGTGGTGGTGGCATGGTGGTGGCATGGTGGTGGTGGTGGTGGTGGAGGTGGAGGTGTGTTGTGGTGGGTGGTGGTTGTGGTGGTGGAGGTGGCATGGTAGTGGTGGAGGTGGCAAGGTGGTGGTGGTGGTAGTGGTGGAGGTGGAGGTGTGTTGTGGTGGGTGGTGGTTGTGGTGGTGGAGGTGGCATGGTGGGGGTGGAGGTGGCAAGGTGGTGGTGGAGGTAGTGGTGGTGGTGTGTTGTGGTGGGTGGTGGTTGTGGTGGTGGAGGTGGCATGGTGGTGGTGGTGGTGGCAAGGTGGTGGTGGAGGTAGTGGTGGTGGTGTGTTGTGGTGGGTGGTGGTTGTGGTGGTGGAGGTGGCATGGTAGTGGTGGAGGTGGCAAGGTGGTGGTGGAGGTCGTGGTGGTGGTGTGTTGTGGTGCGTGTTGGTGTATTGGTTGTCCACGTCATTCGAAGCCGGTCTTTACTTGAAGCAGGCAGACTGACTGATAGATAAAAGATTCACCCCGTACTTGCAGTAGAGGAGTGAACGACAACGTAGTCTAAATACGGATGAAAACTGCTTTAGTATGGAACAAGAAGTAGAATTCCTGCTTTCGGTATCACATGGGCTATTCATATCAGCACAGATTTGGTGAAGAGAGAGAATGCAAAACGACAAGATGGTGGTGATAAAGCGCCGTCGATTTCGTTTCAAAGTGCATTAAAGTATATCTTTTATTATATTTTTCAAATCAGAAGTAGTGGGTAAATGTGAAGAAGTATGTGAAGAATATATTCCGCTTCTTAAATTAACAATTTATCAACTCAATTAATTTCCCCACCATGTCAAAATTCTTCGCCAGCTTTTATATAGGGTTGGTATTGACCCCTGTACTGCAAGTACGGGGTGAAACCTTTATCTAACTGACTGCTTATCGGAAAGAGTAGCCTATGTAGTGGCAGCAGGTTTCCTCCAAAGAAATATGTCAGAATGACCATATGATTGACTTCCAATAGCCGATGATCAAAATCTATGTGCCCTAGAGGCATCGTTAAATAAAACAAACTTTTTTAAAATTTTTTTTTTTTTTATCTAACTGACTGATTTAAACCCCTGGGCCCGTATGCATGAATCGGAGTTAGACTTAGCCGGTGCTAGGAGCTAGCTCTGGGATAGCTATCCGCGGCTAGGAGGGCATTGGTTAATTAGGTCAAGGCGTATGCACCAATGTCCAAGCCGGGGCGGATAGCTAACCGTCAAATTATTTATAGATTTGGGAATTCCCTCAATTGGACAATATGAATAACGCCGCCAATGCGGCGGCGGTGTTAATATCGGTTCAAATTTAGGGGTAAATTGATCAAATTTCACTTATGGCGTATGTAATTCTGTTAAATATGACAGCATTGAATAGATTTGGGCCTAATATATTGCCGCCGATTCGGTGGCGGCGGCGGCGGCGGCGATGTGTGTTTTGTTGATATGCGACAGTATGGATATCAACGTCGAAGCGGCGGTGCCGATTTGTTTACTTTACATTCGTCGATTCGACAATATTAATCTCTCCGCCGATGCGGCGCCAGCGTTAATATCTGTTCGAATTTAGGGTTAATTTGATCAAATTTCACTTATTGAGTATGTAATTCTGTTAAATATGATAGCGTTGAATAGATTGAGACCCACACACACACACTAACTGGCAAGGCTAGCAGTTAAACCTGACTTGAAATCAGGGTAGCTTTTTAGCCTAGGCTACGGTCGGTGGCTAGCGCTGGCAACGGCTCATGCATGCGGATTTTCCAACTTTAGCCGGGTGGAGCTACCCTAGCCACGGTTAGGGTTCTAGCACCAGCCCATGCATACGGGCCCTGTTCCAGTACACACGTCCACCTGGCCTGGTTGTGGCCGTGTGTAGTGTGCAGTGTGCAGTGTGCAGTGTGCAGTGAGAAGTGCAGTGTGCAGTGAGAAGCGCGTGCATCTGACTTTGTTACATCGTCTCAGTACGGGCGGCGAATATTCAAAGTAGGCGTCTGTTCGATAAGATGGGGGGTGGAGGTGGGTATTAAATCGCCGACTGAACGAAGAAAGGAGTGAGTATTAGTGAGAAGGCCCCACCTCGTCCCCATACCGGACTTGACACCACTGACCACAACTAACCACTAATCTTCACTAACAACTAACAACTAACAACTAACAACTAACATGTAACCACACCCACTGCCTAACTAATCCCATCCTCACTTCAATTCTTCCTCCGGCCTTGGCCAGACTTAGTGAGCATACCGGTGAATCTGGAGGGACTGAAGGTTGGATCCTGGTCGAGTCAAACCAATGACGTATAAAACTGGTACTTGTTGCTGCTTGGCACTTGCTGTTATGAATATTCATGGTTCTAAATAACAGAATTAGATCGTAGCAGTGAATAGATTTGTCACTTTTTGTTTTATTTACATTTGCAATAATGTCACCGATGCGTCGGCGGCCTTAATATGGCTTGGATTTTGGGTTTAATTTGGGCCAAATTTCACTTATTGAGTAAGCTATGCTCCTAAATAACATTATTTCAACCCCCGAGTGTCAATATTCATGGTTCTAAATAACAGAATTAGATCGTAGCAGTGAATAGATTAGTGTTTTTTGTTATATTTACATTCGCTTCAATGCTGTGACTCCCATTGTATTCACCGCCTTGAAAACATGGGACCAGCATGGTGCACTATCTAATGGCCCTGTCACACTACGACGTGACTACGTCAGCGTAGGCAGAACGTGAAAATAATTATATTACGTCGACGTTATGGGCGTAATATGCAAATTGTGGACGTGAGCGTAACGTGAAAGTAACGTCGGTGTACGTCGTGACGTTAGCTGTAACGTGACAACGTTAGAGGGGAGGGGTAATTGGCGACGTGACCGGGCGTTAGTGTAACGTGAGCGTAACGTCGCCGTAACGGGTGTGACGTGAACGTAACGTGACCGTAACGCGACCGTAACGTGACCGTAACGTGACCGTAACGTGACCGTAACGTGACCGTAACGTGACCGTAACGTGACCGTAACATGACCGTAACGTGACCGTAACGTGCAAAACGCTGCCCACATGTTGCTCCCACCCGGGCCGTCGGTCTGACGTGACATAACGTGACTCTAACGTAATTTACGCTGCTATAACGATCGCGGAACGTCTACCTAACGTCATTGTTACGTCATCCCGACGTAACGGCTTCACGTCGAGATACGTCGAAAGTTTTGAACAGGTTCAAAACCTCGACGCGCGCCGACGTAACACGACGTAACATGACGTAGCTCGACGTCACTCTAACGTCATTATGACGTCATAACGTAACCCAACGTATGGCAACGGAATGACGAAAAATCATCACGTTAGGCTCACGTTGGCTCGTTACGTCGTAGTGTGACAGGGGTATAATGACAAACTGGTGTTGCAACGAAAGCTCCTCTTTGACTTCATAGCCAGGGGTTGGGTGGCATAAACTGGATATGGGCAGGTGCTGTGGGCATTACACAGAGTGAAATAGGAGGGCTGGTGTAGTGGGCATATTACAGAGTGAGATAGGAGGGCTGGTGTTGTGGGCATATTACAGAGTGAGATAGGAGGGCTGGTGTAGTGGGCATATTACTAGGTACCGGCAGCGAAATTAAAAAATATGCCTATGGTTCAATATTTGTATTCCTTCCTGTAGACTTATTACCCCAATCCAGAGACAGTTATGCTATATTATTGTTCTTGAGACAATAATGTTTTAAGATTAAATATATAAAAATGTATTCATTTTGAATTAAAAGTGGAACTTTGACCAAATATAATAAAAAAGTGGAAGGATGTGAAGGGAGTTCTGCTAACCAATTTCCATTCTACATATATAAAGGAATTTAAATTGTCAATTGCTAAATCAATTAGCCAAGCAGATTTTTAATAAGACAATGTCAAAAAGTGCAATTCATAACAAAAAAATAATTCTGATTTGGCCAAATAGCCATTTTCAAAGCATGGTATTTTCTTGGAAAACTGCAACAAAGCTGAATAAATGCTAGATAGTTCACCTATTCATAACAGTGTAAAGCCCTATTTTTTTCAGACGTCTATCTGCAGAGAATCGAAAGATATTTGCATCCTAAAGTGTCTAAAAGTGAAATTGTTTGCATGTATCTTTTGAATCTTCCACATATTTGGCACAGTATTACAATAACCATTCTCTAAGACTAATAGATATTATTTATATCAATATTACATCCAAAAATATGGAAAATATTGATTTTTGATTGAACATATATAGAGAACTTGTTGGAAAACCAAATATATCAATTTGATGAATCTGTAAATGCTCATTGTAGCTTAACCATTTGGTTAAACTTCCTATAAATTGACAGTGCATATCACCTGAAGGTAATACACATTATCGTGTTAATATTCTGTCTAGAAATATAAAAAATGCATTTTGATTGCACATACAAACGAAAGATGGACAAAAATATATAATAAAGATTTGTTCATCAAGCTTTGAACACTCACTTTGGCTCATCCAATAGGTGGATCTTCTTCAAATTTTGCACACATCGCATATGGAATTAATGCATATTGGCTATCACAATAACTTTGCTAAAACCATCAAAATCTGCATTTTGATTGCAAATACAAATTAAAAGTGTCTGAAACCAAAAATATTGATCTAAGTAAATCTTTAAATATTCACTGTGTCTAGAGCAATGGTTGGATCCTCCCCAAATTTGGCCCAATATTAGATTATATATTCTGTAATATAGCTCAACAGACATCAATGTCATATACCTGTTTCAAACATGGGTGTTACCATTGAGAAACTAGTGTGGTCAGCAAAGGTCCAAACAAGTTGGTGTCAATATTCTGTCTGCGGCTCCTTGCACTAACTAGGACTATAGTAAAATTGGCGTCATTGGAAAGGAAATCAAATTGTCTATCTATCCATTCGAAATCTTATTAGGTTTTAAATATTTTTTAATTCAGTAAATGGGCTTAAAACTTATGAAATAATTTAAATTGCATAATTTGACCTGATTGACATTTTTGACCTATGGCAAACTTATATGGATAGAAAGCTGAGGTCAGTGCGCGTCTTCTGGCACCATACATGACTTTCTACGATGTAGTGCAAGGAAGGGCGAGGCCATTAAAGATACCATGTTTTCAGAGTAGTTTTCATTGACACCAGTAATGAAGGAATATTCACTAAATACACTCATCATACAAATGGATTTTACATAAATACAAACTTACTACATACCCAATCCATCAATAACATCGGATAGAACATATACATGTTGATCCTCTAGGTTATGCAATTTCATCCAAATCAAATAGATACAGAAATAGTTACAAGCATGTGAATATTGATGGAAAAAAGCACCATTCCTGCAATTGTGTTGTGGGCATATAACATAGTGAGATAGGAGGGCTGGTGTTGTGGGCATTTTACCGAGTGAGATAGGAGGGTTGGTGCTGTGGTCATATTACAGGGTGAGATAGGATGGTTGGTGTTGTGGTCATATTACAGAGAGAGGAGGATTGTCCTTGTGGGCATATTACAGAGTGAGATAGGAGGGCTGGTGATGTGGGCATATTACAGGGTGAGATAGGAGGGGTGTTGTTGTGGGCATATTAGAGTGAAATAGGAGGGCTGGTGGTGTGGGCATATTACAGAGTGAGATAGGAGGGCTGGTGTTGTGGGCATATAACAGAGTGAGATAGGAGGGTTGGAGTTGTGGGCATATTACAGAGTGAGATAGGAGGGCTGGTGTTGTGGGCATATTACAGAGTGAGTAGGAGGGTTGGAGTTGTGGCATATTACAGGTGAGATAGGAGGCTGGTGTTGTGGGCATATTACAGGTGAGATAGGGGGGTGTTGTTGTGGGCATATTAAGTGAAATAGGGCTGGTGCAGAGTGAGATAGGAGGGCTGGTGTTGTGGGCATATAACAGAGTGAGATAGGAGGGTTGGAGTTGTGGGCATATTACAGAGTGAGATAGGAGGGCTGGTGTTGTGGGCATATAACAGAGTGAGATAGGAGGGTTGGAGTTGTGGGCATATTACAGAGTGAGATAGGAGGGCTGGTGTTGTGGGCATATTACAGAGTGAGATAGGAGGGGTGTTGTTGTGGGCATATTACAGGGTGAGATAGGAGGGGTGTTGTTGTGGGCATATTACAGGGTGAGATAGGAGGGGTGTTGTTGTGGGCATATTAGAGTGAGATAGGAGGGCTGGTGTTGTGGGCATATTACAGAGTGAGATAGGAGGGTTGGTGTTGTGGGCATATAACAGAGTGAGATAGGAGGGTTGGTGTTGTGGGCATATTACAGAGTGAGATAGGAGGGCTGGTGTTGTGGGCATATTACAGAGTGAGATAGGAGGGCTGGTGTTGTGGGCATATTAGAGTGAGATAGGAGGGCTGGTGTTGTGGGCATATTACAGAGTGAGATAGGAGGGCTGGTGTTGTGGGCATATAACAGAGTGAGATAGGAGGGTTGGTGTTGTGGGCATATTACAGAGTGAGATAGGAGGGTTGGTGTTGTGGGCATATTACAGAGTGAGATAGGAGGGCTGGTGTTGTGGGCATATTACAGAGTGAGATAGGAGGGCTGGTGTTGTGGGCATTATACAGAGTGAAATAGGAGGGCTGGTGTTGTGGGCATATTACATAGTGAGATAGGAGGGATGGTGTTGTGGGCATATTACAGAGTGAGATAGGAGGGCTGGTGTTGTGGGCATATAACAGAGTGAGATAGGAGGGCTGGTGTTGTGGGCATATACAGGGAGTAGGAGGGGGGTGTGGGATACAGAGTGATGGAGGGCTGGTGTTGTGGGCATATTACAGAGTGAGATAGGAGGGTTGGTGTTGTGGGCATATTACAGAGTGAGATAGGAGGGCTGGTGTTGTGGGCATATAACAGAGTGAGATAGGAGGGTTGGTGTTGTGGGCATATTACAGAGTGAGATAGGAGGGATGGTGTTGTGGGCATATTACAGAGTGAGATAGGAGGGTTGGTGTTGTGGGCATATTACAGAGTGAGATAGGAGGGTTGGTGTTGTGGGCATATAACAGAGTGAGATAGGAGGGCTGGTGTTGTGGGCATATTACAGAGTGAGATAGGAGGGCTGGTGTTGTGGGCATATTACAGAGTGAGATAGGAGGGCTGGTGTTGTGGGCATATTACAGAGTGAGATAGGAGGGTTGGCCTTGTGGGCATATTACAGAGTGAGATAGGAGGGCTGGTGTTGTGGGCATATTACAGAGTGAGATAGGAGGGGTGGTGTTGTGGGCATATTACAGAGTGAGATAGGAGGGCTGGTGTTGTGGGCATATTACAGAGTGAGATAGGAGGGCTGGTGTTGTGGGCTATTAGAGTGGATAGGAGGGCTGGGTTGTGGGCATATTACAGAGTGAGATAGGAGGGCTGGTGTTGTGGGCATATTACAGAGTGAGATAGGAGGGCTGGTGTTGTGGGCATATTACAGAGTGAGATAGGGGGCTGGTGTTGTGGGCATATTACAGGTGAGATAGGAGGTGGTGTTGTGGGCATATTACAGAGTGAGATAGGAGGGCTGTGTTGTGGGCATATTACAGAGTGAGATAGGAGGGCTGGTGTTGTGGGCATATTACAGAGTGAGATAGGAGGGCTGGTGTTGTGGGCATATTACAGAGTGAGATAGGAGGGCTGGTGTTGTGGGCATATTACAGAGTGAGATAGGAGGGCTGGCGTTGTGGGCATATTACAGAGTGAGATAGGAGGGTTGGCATCATGGGTATATTACAGAGTGAGATAGGAGGGTTGGCATTGTGGGCATATTACAGAGTGAGATAGGAGGGCTGGTGTTGTGGGCATATTACAGAGTGAGATAGGAGGGCTGGTGTTGTGGGCATATTACAGAGTGAGATAGGAGGGTTGGTGTTGTGGGCATATTACAGAGTGAGATAGGAGGGTTGGCATCATGGGTATATTACAGAGTGAGATAGGAGGGCTGGTGTTGTGGGCATATTACAGGGTGAGATAGGAGGGCTGGTGATGTGGGCATATTACAGGGTGAGATAGGAGGGGTGTTGTTGTGGGCATATTACAGAGTGAGATAGGAGGGTTGGCATTGTGGGCATATTACAGACTGAGTTAGGTGTGTTGGCATTGTTGACACTGTGCTTGGCACAGGATCAACCGGTCTCCCAAACACCTGGTCGCTCGCTACCTGTCGCCGCCGCTAAGGGGGCGCAGTTGTCGTGTGTGTCGACGCCCCCTCCATCTCCACCCCCCCCCCCCCCAAACACCAAAACCAACACCTCCCCGCGTAACACCCACCCCGTGCCTATTAAATACAGGCTCAGATGTGCAGACTTGTACATTTTGCAGTGTTCAGGGATTGCGTAATTTAGTTAGTTTGCCAGTTACTTACATCAACAATTAAGATAAGACGCACTGCCAGATCTGTGTTTAATATCCCTTCAATTATGGTTGCATAATCCGATTAAAGCAATTGTTCTCTCACCTAAACAGTCACGTTGATCGTACATATCCGACTAGATACCAGTGTACTCAGTAACAATGGGGGACATGTTGCGTAGTTCATTTTCTGACACTTGGTGGCGCATCGGTACTAGTGGGCCTACTCGGTCATTGACAATGCTTTGCGTTGGCCGGTACATGCAGTGCAACACGTATATTTTATTCAAAATCAATAGAAATACAGAACCCTAACCTTATGAATTTAATATAATCTATTCGTTGTATGTTTTCTATATGTATACCAAGCGGTTTGTCTCTAGGTGTTGTGGTTTTAGAGATATTTGACTTTTTCTGTATGAAGATTGCTCACGGCCATTGACAATGCATGTTTGGCGGTCGCCAGTGCAAAACGTTTATTTTATTCAAATTAATAGAATCAGCCCTAACCTTTAAATTAATATAATCTATTCTTGTATGTTTTCTATATGTGGGTTTGTTGTGTTGTGTTTTGGTTTTGTTTTTGTGGTGTGGTTGTGTGTTGGGTGTGGTTTTTTTTTTGTGTTTTTTTTTTGTTGTATGTTTTCTATATGTATACCAAGCGGTTTGTCTGTAGGTGTTGTGGTTTTAGAGATATTTGACTTCTTCTGTATGAAGATTGCTCATAGCCATTGGGTTTGCAGTGTGGTGTGCCGAATAGGCCCACTCGTTCAGTGGCGAGCGAACGGCAGGAATTTGACTAAAAAGTCGGAGGTCCCCCATTGTCAGTACTTACATCAACAATTAAGATAAGACGCACTGCCAGATCTGTGTTTAATATCCCTTCAATTATGGTTGCATAATCCGATTAAAGCAATTGTTCTCTCACCTAAACAGTCACGTTGATCGTACATATCCGACTAGATACCAGTGTACTCAGTAAACATTGGTTGCAACATAGAAGGAATGTTGTATCAATTTAATAGAACGCCCGACCTTCGAGGTCTATAATGTCCAGCAAATATCAACCTCTTTATATTTATCAAATTAAGATTTGACAAAAACTAACCTCATCGTCAACAGCTGCAATGTCCACTGTTTCCATGCGCCACCAACATTCTCACTTCAAATATCTCCAAAGCTAACCCTTTAAAATCAAATTTGATTCAAACCAATGCAAAGTAGATTATATTAATGAATGTATATATATATACAATCATTATTATGATCTACTTTGCATTGGTTTGAATCAAATTTGATATATATATAAATATATATATATACATACCAAAGTATAGTTATATAAATATATATATCACAAAGTTCAAAAGCATGGGACTGTAACAGTGTAATGGTGCTGTCACATTACGACGCTTCTAGCCAATGCACATCAACGTATGTGATTTTTTGGCGGAATGTCGGGATACGTCAGGAAGCGCTATGCGCGCATTGGTATTCGTTGATGGACGGCGATGGTCGACGGCGCGCGTCATCGGATCGGCGAAGTTTTGTGGTTGCACAAAACTTTCGACGACCGGCAACGCGCGACAATGCGTGGGTGCCAACATTATGGCAACGTCAGAAGCACGTCGACATCACTGGAATAACGTTATGCGAATGCTAGGCAGACGCCGCGTGCGCGTGAGGATTGTTCCCACACGTTGCGCCAAACTGTTACCTTTTGTTGTTTTACATCCTAGCAACATCTAAGGTCATATCAGGATGCCGCGCCAAACTTTTACCACAACGTCGGCCGCACGCTACCACTACGTTGTGCTGATGCCGAAAAGTTTGACATATCTCGACGATTAAAAGTGATTTTGCGTGTTGGTGGCGCGCCAGCGAGAAGCGTCGTAATGTGACAGGGCCATAAGGTTAACATGGACCCGAACGCGGAGGCCGAATCATAGGAGTGCAGGCTTCCCATGCGGAAGGTCGGGAGTTCGATTCCCGGTCGAGTCAAACCACTTGTCGCTTCCTAGCTTGGTATTAATAGGATAGGGCAAGGACTGGTTAGCTCAGGATCAGGAGAACATGACTGAGTGTGATATTGGGTCTTGGTACTGATTGGTGGCTTCGTCGTCCAGTGGGGCAGCACTATAATTAAAGGCACCATGAGTGCACACTGACAAGTCGGTACGGGTCCCTATAGGACCTTAGATGTTGCTAGGACATAAAACACCAACAAAACAAACAAACAAAAGCAAGTAGCCGATAAGTCCTGGGTACAGCTACTTTCATGTAGACCCTGTAAAGTGTAAGATAGAGTAAGACACACAGACAGGACTTCTCACCACACACAGACAGGTGTCTGTACCACAGACTGTGTGTAAGACAGTACTTCTCACCACACACACATGTCTGAACCACAGACTGTGTGTCAGACTACTTCTCACCACATGCAGGCACATGTCTGTACCAAAGACTGTGTGTAAGCCAGTACTTCTAATCACACACATGTGTCTGTACCACAGACTGTGTCTAAGACAGTACTTCTCACCACACACAGACAGTACTTCTCACCACACACACACATGTCTGTACCACAGACTGTGTGTAAGACAGTACTTCTCACCACACACAGACATGTGTCTAAGACAGTACTTCTCACCACACACACACGTGTCTGTACCACAGACTGTGTGTAAGACAGTACTTCTCACCAAACACAGACATGTCTCTAAGACAGTACTTCTCACCACACACACACACGTGTCTGTACCACAGACTGTGTGTAAGACAGTACTTCTCACCACACACACACACCCCCACACACACATATGCCTGTACCGCACACTGCGCCCCTATTGCCACCTTCAGTCTGACATACATGCATGGATGGGGATGGGCTATCAATATTAGCACGAAGCTTATCTGACACAAGTCGGCCCCGTGAAACAAACAACTCGCCCACACCAACCAGCGAGTCGGCCCCGTAAAACCAACACCCCGACCACCCCAAACAGCGGGTCGGCCGCGTGAAACCAACACCCCGACCACACCAACCAGCGGGTCGGCCCCGTGAAACCAACAACTCGACCACACCAACCAGCGGGTTGACCATGTGAAATCAACACCTCGACCACACCAAGCAGCGGGTCGGCCGCGTGAAACCAACACCCCGACCACACCAACCAGCGGGTCGGCCCCGTGAAACCAACAACTCGACCACACCAACCAGCGGGTTGACCATGTGAAATCAACACCTCGACCACACCAAGCAGCGGGTCGGCCGCGTGCAACCAACACCCCGACCACACCAACCAGGGAGTCGGCCTCGTGAAACCAACAACTCGACCACACCAACCAGCGGGTCGGCCACATGAAATCAACACATCGACCACACCAACCGGTCAGCCGCGTGAAACTAACACCTCGACCACACCAACCAGCGGGTTGGCCCCGTGAAACCAACAACTCGACCACACCAACACCCAACGAGCCACCACAGACCGAGCACCCCACCGCGGGTGCTGTGGGAGGTTTGTGAATTTTGCTCGCCGAGTGGAAGCACGGCCGTCAACATCTCACGGTACCTGCTTCACGGGCCGGTTCTTGTTGCTGTTGTTGTGGGTGAGTTGTTATGCGTGTGGGTGAGTAGACTTGTGCATGTCTGTGAGTACGCGTGTGAGTGTGTGTGTGCGTGTATGAGTGTGTGTGTGTCTGAGTGTGTGTGTGTTATGTGTGGTGTGTGTGAATGTGTGTGTGACATTCTTGCAGTAAAGAATAGACAGACAGCAGGGTGCTTCAAACTGCTGTGTATTGTGTGTGTGTATGTGGTGTGTGTGGTGTGTAGCAGTAAAGAATAGACAGACAGCAGCTTGTTTCAAACTGCTGTTTGTGTGGTGTGTGAGTGTGGTATGTGTGGTGTGTAGCAGTAAAGAATAGAGAGATACCAGCATGCTTCAAACTGCTGTGTGTATTGTGTGTGTGGTGTGTGAGTGCGGTGTGTGTGTGGTGTAGCAGTAAAGAACAGACAGATAGCAGCGTGCTTCAAACTGATGTGTGTATTGTTTGTGTACAGTGTTATGTGGCGTGTGTGGTGTGTAGCAGTAAAGAATAGACAGATAGTCTGATACCAGCATGCTTCAAAATGCTGTGTGTATTGTGTGTGGTGTGGGTGGTCTGTGTATGTGGTGTGTGGTGTGTAGCAGTAAAGAATAGACAGATACCAGAGTGGTTGAAACTGATTTGGTTTGTGTGTGTTGTGTAGCAGTAAAGAATAGACAGATAGCAGCGTGCTTCAAACTGCTGTCTGTATTGTGTGTGTGGTGTAGCAGTATAGAACAGATGGATACCAGCATGCTTCAAACTGCTGTCTGTATTGTGTGGGTGCTGTGTGTAATTGGGTTGGGGATGGGTAGCAGTAAAGAATATACAGATACCAGCATGCTTCAAACTGCTGTGTGTGTGTGTGGTGTGGTTATGTGGTGTGCGTGATGTAGCAGTAAAGAATATACAGACACCAGCATGTTTCAAACTGCTGTGTGTATTGTGTGTGTGGTGTGTGTGTGGTGTGGTTATGTGGTGTGAGTGATGTAGCAGTAAAGAATATACAGACACCAGTATGCTTCAAACTGCTGTGTGTATTGTGTGTGGTGTGGTTATGTGGTGTGCGTGATGTAGCAGTAAAGAATATACAGCCACCAGCATGCTTCAAACTGTTGTGAGTATTGTGTGTGTGTGGTGTGTGTGTGTGGTGTGTGTGTGTGTGTGTGTGGTGTGGTTATGTGGTGTGCGTGATGTAGCAGTAAAGAATATACAGACACCAGTATGCTTCAAACTGTTGTGCAAAGGTCAGCATTCGTTAGTGATGATACTGCTGAATGCATCAGAGAAGCCACCCTCAAAGAACCACCACCTGTCATCACCCACAATTACATCCCCACCCCCCACCCCCCACCCCCCACACACCGGCCACAGGCGGCCCAATGTTACACAACTCCTGCCAAGCTGTCTGCAGATTCTACCACTCTAACCCCTCCCCCCCCCCCCCTATACCAGCTTCAATGGTTCACTGCTTCTCACCAGGTGCCGCCACTGGTAGCGTCACCCAGCGCCGTGACATCACGCCACGCCACGTCACGTCACGTGGTGTACAGGGACGTAGCTTGTCACACACACTCACCTGCAAACAGGAAAGAAGGGAGGTTGTTATTGTGAGGCAATTAGCAAAATCACATGTTAAAATATATAATCCTCAAATATCGTTGGTGGGCTGCTTGTTGGAATTTTAAGCCTTGGCAACATCTAAGGTCATATCAGGATGGGCACTGACTTGTGACAGTGCACGCTCATATCGACTTTATAGTGCTGTCCCACTGGGAAAAATCAGGCTGCATGCACCATGACCCAATATCCCACTCAGTCACCTTATCCTGACACTGAGCCAACCAGTCCTTGCCATATCCTATTAATACTGAGTGCCTGGCTAGGAAGCGATAAGTATCAATTTTGTAAGTCATTGGTTTGACTCGACCGGGAATTGCACTCCCGATCTCCCACCCAGGAGGCCTGTGCTCTAACGATTCGGCCATGGTGTCCGGTATCAGATATTGTAATGTATAAACATTATATGTATATTATTAAATCTCAAAAGTTAACCATCTTTCACCCTAGACAGACAAAATGCCTTTGCTAACTCGCAGATTTATGGGCAACGGTTGGTCTAGTTGGTTGGCCACTCCGACTCACTAAAAGTATTCTCTCAGTGAGTAGTAGTCCAACATGCGAAATGGTATTTGATTGGACAGTTCATTATCTACCTTATGTGGCTGTCACACTACGACGACAAGGACGACAACAAGGACGGCGACTGACTAATGACCAAAACCCGACGACATATGCAAATTCGGGCCAAGTTGGACGACATCCGGACGACATCGGAACGACAGACCGGACGACAGCGGGACCGGACAGGGCTTGGTTGGTTGGTTGGTTGGTTGGTTGTTTGGTTGTTGGTTGGTTGTTGGTTGGTTGTTGGTTGTGACTCTGTGTCTGTGTGTGTGTGTCTCTGTGTGTGTCTCTGTGTTTCTGTGTGTCTGTGTGTGTCTGTGTGTATATGTGTGTGTATCTCTGTGTCTCTATGTGTGTGTCTGTGTGTGTGTCTGTGTGTGTCTGTGTGTGTGTCTGTGTGTCTCTGTGTGTGTGACTGTGTCTCTGTGTTTCTGTGTGTCTGTGTGTGTCTCTCTGTGTCTCTGTGTTTCTGTGTGTGTCTGTGTGTGTGACTCTGTGTCTCTGTGTGTCTCTATGTGTGTGTCTGTGTCTCTGTGTCTGTGTGTGTGTCTCTGTATGTGTCTCTGTGTGTGTCTGTGTGTGTGTGACTCTGTGTCTTTGTGTCTCTGTGTGTCTGTGTTTGTGTGTCTCTGTGTGTGTCTGTGTTTCTGTCTTGTGTGTATGTGTTGTCGTTGTGTTCTGTGTTTCGTGGGTGTGTTGTGTGCTGTGTGTGTGTGTGTGTGTGTCTCTGTGTATGTGTCTCTGTGTGTGTCTGTGTGTGTGACTCTGTGTCTCTGTGTATGTGTCTCTGTGTGTGTCTCTGTGTTTCTGTGTGTCTGTGTGTGTCTCTGTGTGTGTGACTCTGTCTGTGTGTCTCTATGTGTGTGTCTGTGTCTCTGTGTGTGTGTCTGTGTGTGTGTCTGGGTGTGTGACTCTGTGTCTCTGTGTTTCTGTGTGTCTGTGTGTGTGCCTCTGTGTGTGTGACTCTGTGTCTCTGTGTTTCTGTGTGTCTGTGTGTGTGTCTCTGTGTTCCACACAGACACACACACACAGACAGAGAGACACATACAGATACACACACAGAGACACACACACAGACACAGAGGCACACACAGACACAGAGGCACACACAGACACAGATACACACACAGAGACACACACAGAGACAGACACAACACAGAGACACACACACAGAGACACACAGACACAGAGACACATACAGAGACACACACAGACACACACACATACAGAGACACACACAGACACACACATACAAAGAGACACACACAGAGACACAGAGACACACACACAGACACAGATACACACACAGAGACACATACAGAGACACACACACACATACACACAGAGACACACAGACAGAGACACAGAGACACAACACAGAGACACACAGAGACACACACACAGACACAGACACAGATACACATACAGAGACACACACACAGACAAACAGACACACACAGAGACACAGGCACACACACAGACACACACACAGACACAGAGACACACACACAGACACAGAGATACACACACAGAGACACACACATAGAGACAGAGACACACAGAGACACACAGAGACACACACAGAGACACACACATAGACACACATACAGGTGCTATGGAGAGAGAAGCGACGACAGCTTAACGACAAAGACGACACCTTAACGGCAAAGACAACACCGTAACGACCCTGTAGCGACATCGGCTGTCGTCAAACTTTTTCAACATACCCAAAACGCAGACGACAACCTGGCGACAATCGAGAAACTGGAGGTGTCACGGAGGTGTCATGGCGACACCGTAACGACACCCGACGACAGAGCAAAACTCCAAGTTGTTGGACTGTCGCCGGCCTTGTCGTCGTAGTGTGACAGCTACATTACCACCAACCTACAAGTGTGGCAGCTATGTTTGTATCAACAGTATATTCAGTAGAATATAGAATGTTCAGTGTCAAGACATTGTCTGTTAGCAGTTCTGTTATTTGTGCATTGCATGTAATTATGAGATTTGTTTGTAACTGATCACACTCCACAGTTATTCCTTGAGGGGCCACCAATGAATTACTCATCACATTTAGGTAGGTGGCGCCACTAGATGCTTTGACGGCAGTCAGTCGCTGCTGTTCAGTCCCCCCCCTTCCCCCCCTGCCCCCCCCTATTGAGCCTGAGTGCCATTAGATCAATAAATACATCAATATATATTGTCTACGTGCCGGGCACTCAGCCCACACAAAGCTGCACACAGACCAGACGGGGGGGGGGGGGGGGGGGGGGAATGAGTAGGTTTCGTTTCCTGTTTTGGAGATCGGGAGATTCCGAACCCATGAGTTTGTGGGTTCGAATCCTGGTCGAGTCAAACCGATGACTTAAAAATTGATACATGTCGCTACCTAGAGAGTCACTGGCATTATTAGGATAGGACAAGGACTGGTTGGCTCAGTGTCAGGATAATGTAACTGAGTGGGATATCAGGTCATGGTGCTGGCGGCCTGGTTTCCCAGTGGGGCAGCACTATAAAGTCGCCATGAGTGCACACTGTCACAAGTCGGTACTCGTCCTGATGTAACCTTACATGTTGCTAGGACGTAAAAGAACAACAAACAAACAAGGTGCACGCAAAACTGTTTAGAAAACCAAGATCCTGATACTGTACACATATGTGTGTATAGCCATAAGGTCCTATTGATGATTACTAACTGCTGTCGTTATTTTTACTGTTGTTATTATTATTATTATTATTATTAATGAATTTAAAATATAAAAGATTGTCTGCCTGAAATATATGTAGATATGACAAGACAGGGAGCTGTATCCCTGATGCTGGTAATCGGCCAGCGGTGTTAGCTTGTCAGGACACCTACAGTTTCAGGTTATTAGATCTGGACACACCTCACCCAGCCCTTGTCTAAGTACTCCCCCTCCCCCCACACATACACCCCTCACGCAGCCCTGTCTAAGCACTCCCTCACACACCTCACCCTGTCCTTGTCTAAGTACTCCTTCACACACACACACACACTCCTCACCCAGCCCTTGTCTAAGTACACCCCCCCCCCCCACACACACACTACACCCTCACTCGCTCAGCCCTGTCTAAGCACTCCCTCACACCACCTCACCAGCCTTGTCTAATCTACTCCGCCCACACAAACACCCTCATGCAGCCCTGTCTAAGTACTCCCTCACACACCTCACCCAGCCCTTGTCTAGGTACTCCCCCCCCCACACATACACCCCTCACGCAGCCCTGTCTAAGTACTCCCTCACACACCTCACCCAGCCCTTGTCTTTGTTACTCCCCCCCCCAAATACACCCCTCACACAGCCCTGTCTATGTACTCCCCTCACACACTCTCACCTAGCCCTTGGCTAAGTACTCCCCACCCACCCACCCACCCAATCACACACACCCTCACACAGCCCTTGTCTAAGTACTCCCTCACACACCTCACCCAGCCCTTGTCTAAATACTCCTTCACACACACACTCCTCACCCAGCCCTTGTCTAAGTACTCCCTCACACACCTCACCCAGCCCTTGTATAAGTACTCCCTCGCACCTCACCCAGCCCATGTCTAAGTACTCCCTCACACACACACATACTCATCACCCAGCCCTTGTCTAAGTACTCACACACACACACTCCTCACCCAGCCCTTCTCTAAGTACTCCCTCACACACCCTCACACACACACTCCTCACCTAGCCCTTGTCTAAGTACTCACACACACACTCCTCACCCAGCCCTTGTCTAAGTACTCCCTCACACACCCTCCCACATACACACCTCACTGAGTCCTTGTCTAAGGACTCCCTCACACACACACACTCCTCACCCAGCCCTTGTCTAAGCACTCCTTCACACACCTCATGCAGCCCTTGTCTCAGTACTCCCTCACACACACACACACTCCTCACCCAGCCCTTGTCTAAGTACTCCCTCAGGCCCACACACACACACACACACTCATCACCTAGCCCTTGTCTAAGTACTCACACACACACTCCTCGCCCAGCCCTTGTCTAAGTACTCACACACACACACACACACACACACTCCTCACACAGCCCATCTCTTAGGTCCTCCCTCCCACTCCCCCCCACCCCCGCCTACGTACATTGCAACACATGATAACTATTTACTTCCCTTTCGCTGATATTTATCCCAAACAAAAACGCACAGACCGACCTGCGAGCTGTGTGCCCCGCTGCTCTGCGCTGTTTGATACTGTCCTATCTTACCTGAGCAACAAAAATGTCGCCATCCCCCCCCCCCCCCTTACTCCCCCACATGCCTACTGCCCCCCCCCCCCCGTCTCCTTCCCATACCTCATCCCACCGCTGGCTACCAGCAAACATGCCCTCCCCTAATCTCCCTACCGTCGGCTACCAGCCAATATTAAAGCTGCACCATTCGATAAAAGCATCAAATTTACGTGTATGTATAAATGTCCACCTTTATACAAGTATTATGCTAAGCGGTCAGAGGGCTTCCTGGCTTGAATGTGTGGGGATTCTGGAATGTTCTGTGCAATGCGGTTAGAGCAACTTGGTGCACAGTTGTCTGTGGGGACAGGTAAGCAAAGGTAGCCAGTCAGCTGGTCCTTCCTGTCCCACTACCGGTTGGTCACTTCTGCCTGATTTTTTTCTTTTAAATAAAGAGATTGGGGTCTTAAGAGGCCAGCCAGAGGATATTACTCACTCCAAACTGTATTTGTGACTTGTCGTTATTGTTATTATTACTACTATAGCGCAGATAATTCAACCAAACAATATCGCCTAATATCCAATTTAGATGCTAATACACTCATTAAATATTTATTGCAGTTTGCTGCTCCTGTGATATGCGCAAATGTAAGTAAACAAAGCCACTGACCAGTATTTCGGTGTGCACACCAAAATTGTTTTCATTTCAAATATGTCCAAATTTACCTCTTCCACCTTTTGTTGTTGTTGTTAATGTTCAGTTCGCTTTACCGGTGCCTGGGTACTGGTCTTCTGGTCCTGATGACAACCGCCGATGCAGTAGACAAAGATATATACGATATCGACAGATGGGTGAACCCAGAAACATATTAGTAATTATTACACAGGTTCCCAAACACCCAGGGGTGAAAGTGGTCTCCGGGAAAAAAAGCGGAAATGCTGATATTCTCCCATAGGCTTAGCATTGTCAGGGAATCGTGGAAAATTCCCGGAAGTCGGGTTTCATACATATGGATATACGCTGATAGTGCTGCGGCATTTGAAGCACGTATTAGTAGTATACGCTGATAGTGCTGCGCCGTTTTAAGCATGTATGTATTAGTACAATAGTAGTATACGCTTGTAGTGCTGCGCCGTTTGAAGCATGTATTAGGAGTATACACTGCGGCGTTTGAAGCATTAGTAGTATACGCTGCTAGTGCTGCGGCGTTTGCACCACATATTAGTATTCTCCGAGCAGCCCGCACTGGGCGGACTGTCGCCGCGCCCTCTAGCGGCCAAACCTGGCACACAACTAACAACATTTGTTGGTGGTATATAATCGGCGTGTTGCTACTGCTGCTTTTGCTTACAACAAAAAATAGCCACCTCTCCCACACCAAAAAAATAACCACCTCTCCCCCACCAAAAAATAACACCAAAAGAAATACCCATCTCTCCCCCAGCCAAAAAAAAACAACCCAGAAAAATACCCACCTCTCCCGCAGCAAAAAAACACAACTACACAAAACGCAAAAAAAAAACACCCACCTCTCCAACAACAAAAAAACAACAAAATACCCACCTCTCCCCCAGCCCCCCAAAAACAACAATAACAAAAACACACACACAAAAAACGCCCCATTTTTCAAGCGGCGTGCATCTAAATACGGGACAGGCCTAAGTGATTCATGTATACCACGTGGTATTCTCACACCTGTGGGTGCAGTGGTTTTCTCTATTTTTGAGCAAAACAATATTTTATAGCATTTTTCATTATTTGGGTCGGTTCATGGTAAATGGGGCCAATGTAATTTCCAGTATGTAATGGTCAACAACAATTATGGAAAAAGTAGAGGAGGTATTTTCTTGATAGAATTGTTATTTTTACACTTTGGAGGGATAGATATGACAAAATTAAGGCCTAATGTGATAGTAAAAAAAAGGCAACATTTTCATTTAAAATATATGGTGTTTTAACGGCATGAATTTGTTACCTGGAGAATATGGACTTTTCTACAGGCCACTAGACCTATATTTTGCATAGAACATTACCCGTTAGTCAATGAAATAATAAAAGGAGACTCTTACTTGAAATAAATGTTCATTGTGCATGCATATATATATTTTGTTATATCTAATATTCCATGGTGATTAAACTGGTTCTGAACGTAACTGTCGTGTCCCCTGCTTGTTTCCTGACTGTTTTGTCAGGGAATATGCTATTCCGTGAATACCAGAGCGTCAACAAGAAAACCCTTTGTACTATTGCATGTGCAAGCATATTTTGGAGTACCATGACTAGTAATATAATTTTCCTGCTAAGCTGTATGGGAAACAAAATTAAATTAAAGTCTCATATTATTTTTGGTGTCCCCTTCTATTCTGTTACGTCCACAACTCACAATTGAGGAGAAGATAATCATCCTATGCAGATTTCTTTACAGTGCATTTTAATACTTAGGGGATCACGACATAAAAATTAATTGTTTCATGCAATAAATTTTCTTAAATAATTGTTTTGATTAATAAATCCATACTTGTTGATTAATCTGTCCACACTTGGGACTGGCTATTCAATTAGTTCTTGTTTTTCTGACAAAATGGAAACCTCAACTATCTTTTCCTTCACATTACCAGTATATATATGGACAAGAGTTGGCTACTCAGCAAAAAGATTAGGAAAATACACAATATTCATCTTTGACCCTCATGTGCCACTTTGACCCCATTTACCATGAAACAACCCATTTACTTCCTAAGAATGCTTATTATTTATTCCCACCTTCCATTTGTGGTTGTGTGCTTTATTTGTATTTATGTTCTGGTAACATCTAAGGTAATTTTCAAGACTTGTGACAGTGTATATACTCATGGCGACTTTATAGTGCTGCCCCAATGGGAGACTGGGCCACAATCAACATGACTCAAATATCCTTCTTTTTTTTTTGGTCCATCAGTTGTTTAAGCAGGGGAAATTTTAGTCATAGACGACTGGTCTTCCTCATTCCACTGCTGGTCGATAGAAAGCCCGAGCCTACACTTTTACCGACCCAAGGGATTTTTAACCTCCCACACCACATAGACATGGTATGAGAGCAACCGGCCTTTGATGACGCTGTAAGTTATACACAGCGGTGGAAATCCAAATTGGCAGAGCTGGGGGCACGGGGAATCGAACCGCCGACCCTCAGATTAGGAGTCTGACCTAGAAAAAAGTCAGACACCCAAACCACTCTGCCACAGAGAACAATCACATTATCCAGTCCTTGCCCTGTCATAATAATGCCGAGCGACAGGCTAGGTAGCAACCACTATCAACTTTGTAAGCCAGGGTTCAAAAGCCTTACGCTCCACACCAGAAACTGACGGTTTTTATTTTAAAGAACATTCAGGAAGTACAAACACGGCAAGGGCTCTTTAGCTTAGGGTCCAAAATATTGATTTCTGTGAACTTTTTAAAATAAGAGTGTCGTGTGGGGTGATGCAAATGGAAAATGTTGCGCCTAAAGCAGGATTCGAACCCACAACTCTAGCATTCCAGCTTAGTGCTAACCATCACACCACCTAGGCTCCCTGATGTCATCACCCTATCCACGCCAACCTGTGTATGTGACTCCTTGTCTGAGAGGTCAGTGCAGACTACTACAAGAGGAATCCAGTTATAATCTTCTTTAAATTGCATAGTCCGATGCATTTGAGTTTCTGGCATTAAAATATACAGTAACACCTCTCTAACCGACCACCTCCACCGACTGACCCCTTCCCTATATCGATCGCTTTATTTGGGTCCCAACAATACAATTGAAAGGATATTCTAACTCCCTTAACCGACCACATCCCTAAATGGACCATTTAAATTCGATCCCATGGTCGGTCGATTTAGAGGTTTTACTGTATAGTAATCATCAGGATCTCAATTTCTTTAGTCTAAATTAACTATAGTTTTTAAGTGCTGAACATTGGTTTGTTTGTTTGTTGTTTTACGTCCTAGCAACATCTAAGGTCATATTAGGACGGGAAACTGACTTGTGACAGTAGGCACTCATGGTGACTTTATAGTGCTGCCCCACTGGAAGACCATGCTGCCAGCACCATGAAATGGTATCCCACTCAGTCACATTATCCTGACACTGAGCCAACCAGTCCTTGTCCTATCCTAATAATGCCGAGCGCTAGGCTAGGAAGCGACAAGTATAAATTTTTAAGTCATTGCTTTGACTCAACCAGGGTTCGAACCCACGACCCCATGATCTACCAATGCGAGAGACAGATGCTCTAACTCATTCGGCCATCCCGTCCGGTCGCTGAACATTGGAGATAGGGGAAGGGAAGACATGCTATATTAATTTGGATGGACTCAACAAAATGTTGGACCCAGGCTTCATGACCAGTCTTAAGACCTGTTCACACATGCACCTTAAGTCGCCTCAACTAATTCGCCTCATCTAATCCACCTCGCGAAGCTTTTTATATGAGACAAACTAGTTGGGGCGACTCAGCCCTAATTCGCCTCAGCAGCACATTCACACATGCATTTTGAGGCCACTTAGATGAGGTGAATTAGTTGAAGTGACTTAAGGTGTGTGTGTGAACAGGGCTATAGGGCATGTGTGCATATTGGATAAGCCCAACCCGCAGTAGGTGCTGAATAAGTACACCGGTTTCTTAACGCCTCAATCAAACTACAGCTTGCGACCACTTGCGACAACTTCCCAACAACTTCCCGACTCAACTGTGGAGCCTACAGACTCCTACGAATCACCACTCCCCACCTCAGACCAACCTTTTGCACCACCTGCCAACAATACGGCCATTACAAGCATGAATGCAAAGCCACTCCCGCCGTCTGGGCGAGCTGTGCCGCTCTGGGACACATTGCCGCTAAGTGTGAGGCACCAGTCAGCTGCTCTGCCTGCAAAGGAAATCACAACGACAAGAGTACAGACTGCTCTGTGCGCATCCAGCTGTGGAAGTGGATAAATCCACCCCTACTTCCCACTCCTATCTGCCCCACTACTCTCCCCACCCAACCCAAGGCCCCCCCCCCCTACTGCTGCTCTTCCTGCCCAACCTGATGCCCCCCCCCATTTCACTGCCCCCTCCTTCCCCCTCTGGCTCCTCCTACCCACCTCTCCCGCATTGTCCCTCCACCCGGACTGCTGGACTGAAATCCAAGATAGCTCTTCTTGGCAACACCTTAAAGAGAGAGAAAATTGATGTCACACTTCTCCAAGAAACCTTCCTCATCGATCCACCCCATATCAAAGGCTACACCATACACCATATCCCTGCAGTAAGACGCGCAGCAGCAGGCAGACCCTCATGAGGAACCACCACCTTCGTAAGCAACCACATCCACTCCACCAAGATCCCACCCAACAGATTCAACTCTCATGCTGACACCCTTCGCATACGTCTCCACCTAGCACACTCCGTCATGGATGTATACAACATTTACAACCCTGTCAACACTACTTATACTCTAAACCATATCTTCTGGGCCCTCAGCAAGGGAACAGATCACCAAGTTGTCATTGGAGATTTTAACACCCACCACTCCTCCTGGGGATGCAACAACATCGATTCCCCTCGAGGCTGTCCCCTCCTAGCAGAGATCCTCAACTCAAAATCCCATTCTCTCCTCAACGATGGCTTGCCTATCTGCAGAGCAAACACATCGATCTCTGCATCACTGACTCCTTCCTGCCTTGCAGCCGGAGCTTCCTGGAAGCTCACAAGATTATACTCAGACCACCTCCACACCAATGCACCCAAAGTCACCCACCCCCCACCATTGCCCAGATTCAACCTAAACCACGCAGACTGGGCAACCTTCAACCTTCAACCTTCGTCTAGAAAACTTAATAGATCTGAACCCACCAACCACATATAATGAGTTCACCACACTCACTTAGCGAGCAATGACAGACACCCTAAAGCAAACCATCTCCTGTAACCACACTGGCCGCACCACCTCTAATGCAATGCGAAGAGCAAAAAGATTGTGCATCAAGCTCCTCTACAAGCTCCGCACGAACCCCAACCGAGGCACTGAGAATCTCGGTAAAATAGCCACCAGTTGGGCCAAAGATGTTGAGCTTGCCGAATCGGACAGGAAGTGGAAACTCTGGTGCACCAAAATAAACTCTCACACCACCTCCAGACAACTCTGGCGCAAACTGAACAGCATCCAGGGGAGACTTGCCACCCACCCCCCACTCTACCCACACCCTGGCCAACTTCCAGCAGAACACAACAAAAAGTTCACGGACAGAACAGACCCTGCAATCAACCTCCCTTACGGCCACCAACAAGCGCTCACCAGGAACTCCGCCTGGAGAGCCTACCTCATAGACTTATAAATAGCCACAATGTCCACCCATGATCTTGACAACCCCCTGACCAGGGCTGAGCTCGACCGCGCCCTAGGCACCATCACAAAGAAGACAACCCCAGGAGCCGATGGAGTCCCTACCACTGCGTGGACCAAGTTATCTGCCACAAACAGGGAAACTTTTCTCCCTTCCTCGGCAATATCTTCTACAACGTGGACATACCCCAATCTTGGAAGGAGGCTGATATCATCCCCATCCCCAAGAAAACCCTGGGCGAAGCCAGACCCATCTACCTTCTCCAATCCCTCGGGCTCCGTCCTGATATGACCTTAGATGTTCCTAGGATGTAAAACAACAAACAAACCAATCCCTCGGGAAATTTAGTGAAAGAATCGTCCTCGCCAGTCTCCAGATGGTCACAGAAGACCCCACCACTGGCCTACCAGAGGAGGTCATTGGCTTCCGAGGAGGACGAGGCACCCAGCATGCGGTCGCCACCCTCATCAAGAACATTTCTTATGGCCTCGGTAATTGACACGAGACAGCAACCATCTTCCTTGACCTCGAAAAAGCCTTTGAGCTTATCGACCACAACGTGGTACTGACATCCATGGCTGATCTTGCCATCGCCGGCTGGCCTCTTGCCTACGTCCAAAATTACCTCCAGAACAAGCGAGCCAGGGTACATGTCCAAGGCACCTCTTCTCCCTATCACCAACTAAAAAATGGCGTCCCCCAGGCTGCAGTGCTCAGCCCCCTCCTCTTCAATGCAGTGATGGCATCTCTCGTGAGGAGGTTTAAACAAGACCTAGCCACCCAAGAGATCACAGACACAACAATAGTCTGCTACGCAGATGACATCACCATCACCTGCTCCCATGCAATCAATGCACAGGATCTGACTGAGCAGGTGCTCCACCTGGTAGGAAACGCCTGCCGGGACCTTTGACTAAAAATCTCCCACACCAAGACCAAGATCATGCACATCTTCAGAGGTCAACCACTTCACCCCCTCTACCTAGATGGCTCCCCTATCGAGTGGGTCTCCACCGACTATCTAGGTATCCGTCTAGACCGAGACCTTAACATGAGAGCCCTTTGCCGCCCCTGGAAGGTTTACACCACCCCAGAACTCCACTCCCTGGCTCTCGATGCCACAACTCAGCCGAAAGCGGCCTTCCCCATCACTAAGACGGTCTACACCGATGGCTCCCTTAACCCAACATCAGGTAGAGCCGGAGCCAGAATCTTCATCCCCTTCTCCAACACAAAGAACACTCTCGATACCGAGCTCACCGACATTCACTTGGCCCTTGAAGACCTCCACAACTCAAGTGCCATCATCATTACCGACTCTCTGAATGCCATCAAAGAGATCACCTACCCAAATGCCCAACACTCCCTTGCCGACGTAATTCAGATTATAATCTCGACCAGACATCAGGCACACCTCAACACAGTCTTGCTATGGGTCCCCCTCCCTCGCTTCATGTGGCGCCGTCGACAGATCTGCCATCAGTGACTTCATGGAGGACTCTGACCGCCAATTCAGCGACAATAGGGCCGCTCTGGCCATCCTCACCAGGATTTCCAAGTCATCCTGCACTTGCTCGCTTCTATATCATCAACGCTGTTGATCGCCCAGACCCTGACCCCGAGGACTAGCAGGTCCAACCTCGTCCCCATACCTGACTTGACACCACTACCAACTAACCACTAATTTTCACTAACAACTAACAGGTAACCCCACCCACTGCCTAACTAATTCCATCCTCACTTCACTTCTTCCTCTGGCCATGGCCAGAGTACTGGGCATACCGGTGAATCTGGAGGGACTGAAGTTTGGATCCTGGTCGAGTCAAACCAATGACTTATAAAATAGGTACCTGTTGCTGCTTGGCGTTATGAGGTCAGGACAGGGACTGGGCACACAGTGTCAGGATAATGTGACTGTGTAGGACATCAGGTCATGGAGCCAGCGGTCTGATTTCCCAGTGGGGCAGCACTATAAAGTCACCATGAGTGTGTGCTGTCACAAGTCGGTGCACGTCCTGGTATGACTTTAGATGTTGTATTTAGGATCTTACTGGGGTGCAAAGCTACACCAACCACCCAGCCTCTCCCAGACCTCTCAGGACTGTGGTTGGGCTTTTAGGCTGCCTTTTTCATTATTCCCCCCCCCCCATTTTTTTTACCACTACCCATCGGAAGCCAACTCCCGACCACATGGGACCGCTTTCAGCGGTGCACATACAGTACTGCAGATTTGCAGCCTTCAGCACACCAATGTGACTGAAAACTCCCCCAAAACAACATTTGCGACCATGAAACCCACGGTCACAGCCGACCTCCTTATGACAAAAACAATAAAAAGGCAGGAAAACCAAGGGTTGGCGACTTGTCACTGTTCGGTCGTCAACTGCTCGGCGATTGGTCACCTACTGCTCGGCAATCAAGGCTGAATTTTGGGGGGGTGGTCACCGACCACTAACCAATCGGTCGGTAAACGCTCACCAATCAGTAGGGGACTGGTAGCTGAGCGGTTGGTGAGCGATCGGCGATATATATGAAATTGTGGTTCTCTGGGTTCTTTCACTTTAATCTTGTCACTATGAAGAGTCTACTACATCAGTTGCGCATTCCCAAATTCCCAAAGTCTCTGGCGCAGGCCGACACCGGCGGTTTGTTTTATAGTGATGAGGTCAGTCGCAGAATGTGAAACGGTGAGTGGAAACTGACTGTGAAATAATCTGAAACGCTGAGTGAAAACTGACTATAAAATAATGCAAAACGGTGACTGGAAACTGACTATAAAATGATGTGAAACATTGAGTGAAAACTGACTATAAAATAATGTGTAACTGTGAGTGGAAACTGACTAAAAAACAGGTGAAACTATGAGTGAAAACTGACTATAAAATAATGTGAAACAGTGAGAGAAAACTGACTATAAAATAATGCGAAACTGTGAGTAAAATGTGACTATGAAATAATGCGAAACGGTGAGTAAAAACTGACTATAAAATAATGTGAAATGGTGAGTGAAAACTGACTATAAAATAATGTGAAACTGTGAGTGAAAACTGACTATAAAATAATGTGAAACGAGTGAAAACTGACTATAAAATAATGTGAAACGAGTGAAAACTAACTATAAAATAATGTGAAACGGTGAGTGAAAACTGACTATGAAATAATGTGAAACATTGAGTAAAGACTGATTACATAATAAATGTAAACCGGCGAGTAAGAACAGATAATAAAGTAATATAATATGGTGAGTTATAACTGATGAGAAATTATGGTACGGGGAAGAAGTGGGTGGAAATTTATAACCTAACTGAGTTGAAATTAGAAGCAGTTGAATTGAAACTGACGGTGAAGTAATAGAAATGTTGAGCTGAACCGGACTACAACTTGGGGGGCAATGAACACAAACTTATGACAGAGCAATAGTAAACATGGAGCGCGAATCTACTACAATAAACAAGAGTAAACAGGACGTGGGAATCTACTACAATAAACAAGAGTAAACAGGACGTGGGAATCTACTACAATAAACAAGAGTAAACAGGACGTGGGAATCTACTACAATAAACAAGAGTAAACAGGACGTGGGAATCTACTACAATAAACAAGAGTAAACAGGACGTGGGAATCTACTACAATAAACAAGAGTAAACAGGACGTGGGAATCTACTACAATAAACAACAGTAAACATGGAGCGCGAATCTACTACAACAGTAAACAGGATGTGGGCATCTACTACAATAAACAACAGTAAACAGGACGTGGGAATCTACTACAATAAACAACAGCAAACAGGACATGGGAATCTACTACAATAAACAAGAGTAAACAGGATGTGGGAATCTACTACAATAAACAACAGCAAACAGGACGTGGGAATCTACTACAATAAACAACAGTAAACAGGACGTGGGAATCTACTACAATAAACAACAGTAAACAGGACGTGGGCATCTACTACAATAAACAACAGTAAACAGGTAGTGCGAATCTACTACAATAAACAACAGTAAACATGGAGCGCGAATCTACTACAACAGTAAACAGGACGTGGGAATCTACTACAATAAACAAAGGTAAGCAGGGGTGAAGACACAAAACAAAGAGTGCAAATTTATTACAACAAACTACGGTTAACAGGGACGCCCAGTGCCTGAAGGCACCACGTGACAGGCAGTGGAAGTGAACCTTGCCGTGATGTGAAAGTGAGTTGAAACAGGGCCACAGAGCTACAGGAAATAAAGGGAGCTTCACCTATTTCCGAGTTACGACATAAACAGCAGGAAGCGTCCCGTTCATTCACCTCAACGTGCAGCAACAGACCTAGTCTGAACCCCCACTGTTTGTTATACCCTGCACCCCGACACCCGCACCACCCACCACCCGCACCACCCACCACCCGCACCACCCACCACTCTCCACCCGCACCACCCACACCATCCTCCAACCGCACCACCCGCACCACCCTCAACCCGCATCACCCACCACCCACCACCCACACCCCGCTACCCGCACATGGGGCGAGCAGCGCTTTCATCGAGCAGTTCTCACCCAGGTAGGTAAACACGTCAAAACATACTCAACCCAAAGGAGCGGCTCATGTTGGAAGCACGGTAAAACATACTCAACCCAGAGGAGCAGCTCACTTTGGAAGCATGTTAAAACATACTCAATCCATAGGAGCGGCTCACGTTTGAAGCACGTAAAAACAGACGCAACCCAGAGGAGTAGCTCATGTTGGAAGCACGTTAAAACATACTCAATCCAGAGGAGCGGCTCACGTTGGAAGCACGTAAAAACACTCAACCCAGAGGAGTGGCTCACGTTGGAAGCACGTAAAAACACTCAACCCAGAGGAGCGGCTGATGTTGGAAGAACCCTAAAACATACTCAATCCAGAGGAGCGGCTCACATTGGAAGCACACTAAAACATACTCAACCCAGAGGAGCGGCTCACATTGGAAGCATGTAAAAACATACGCAATCCAGAGGAGCGGCTCAAGTTAGAAGTACATTAAAACATACTCAGCCCAGAGGAGCAGCTGTTGTTGGAAGCATCATCATCATCGTCATCATCATCATGTTTCAAATATGACTTTTTGCTAGCAATAGAAGGCCAAAATACATCATAATCACCATCACTACAATTTTGCTACAAATATTGCATCCTGTTAGTAAAAGGGGGCCAAAATATAACAGATGACCCGAACCTCCACCTTTCCATGTAGACCATGGGCGGTTGTCACTCCCCTTTCATTCACTTTCTTTGTCATTATGGAGAAATATATACCGGGATCTCGATGACTTGGAGAGTTTGAGTAAAATATGCATGAAACCCAGTGTTTGACACAGTGAAAAACCGCCAAGTCTTGGTGGCGCATAACCAAATGAAATGTACATTACAATGAAAATTATGTACATGATAGCTTAGAAAACAAATAGAAATTACTGTAGAAAATATATCAAATTAAATCCACAGCTCGGAATTTCTTGAAGAACTGACCCATAAGTCACTGATCCCCAGATAGAACTTCTCATTGATAGTACAGATATATCTGCATGAAACACCCCCAGATAAAACCTCTCATTGATAGTAACGATATATCTAAATGAAACAACCCCCAGATAGAACCAATCATTGATAGTATGGATATATCGAAATGATACACCCCAAGATAAAACTTTCTCATTGATAGTACGGATATATCTAAATGAAACACCCCCAGATAGAACTTCTCATTGATACTACTGATATATCTAAATGAAACATCCCCAGATAGAACCTCTCATTGATAGTACCTATATATCTAAATGAAACACCCCCAGATAGAACCTCTCATTGATAGTACCAATATATATAAATGGAACACCCCCAGATAACACTTCTAATTGATAGTACTGATATATCTAAATGAAACAGGCCCAGATAGAACTTCTCATTGATAGTACCAAAATATCTAAATGAAACACTCCAGATAGAACTTCTCATTGATAGTACCGATATATCTGAATGAAACACCCCCAGACAGAACTTATCATTGATAGTACTGATATATCTAAATGAAACACCCCCAGATAGAAGTTCTCATTGGTAGCACCAAAATATCTAAACGAAACACCCCAGATAGAACTTCTCATCAATAGTACCGATATATCTAAATGAAACACCACCAGATAAACTTATCATTGATAGTACTGATATATCTATATGAAACCACCAAGATAGAACTTCTCATTGATAGTACTGATATATGAATGAAACATCCCCAGATAGAACTTATCATTGATAGTACTGATATATCTAAACGAAACACCCCAGATACAACTTCTCATTGATAGTACCGATATATCTAAATGAAACCCTACCAAATAAATGTATCATTGATAGTACCGATATATCTATATGAAACACCCCGAGATAGAACTTCTCATTGATAGTACAGATATATCTAAATGAAAGACACCCAGATAGAACTGAATGAACCAGGCCCAGATAGAACTTCTCATTGATAGCACCAAGATATCTAAGTGAAACACTCCAGATAGAACTTCTCATTGATAGTACCGATATGTCTGAATGAAACACCCCCAAATAGAACTTATCATTGATAGTACTGATATATCTAAATGAAACACCCCCAGATAGAAGTTCTCATTGGTAGTACCAAAATATCTAAACGAAACACCCCAGATAGAACTTCTCATCGATAGTACCGATATATCTAAATGAAACACCACCAGATAAACTTATCATTTATAGTACTGATATATCTATATGAAACCACCAAGATAGAACTTATCATTGATAGTACCGATATATCTAAACGAAACACCCCAGATAGAACTTCTCATCGATAGTACCGATATATCTAAATGAAAACCCACCAGATAAACTTATCATTGATAGTACCGATATATCTATATGAAACACCCCGAGATAGAACTTCTCCTTGATAGTACCAATATATCTAAATGAAACACCTCCAGACAGTACTTTTCCTTGATAGTACCAATATATCTAAATGAAACACGCCCAGATGGAACTTCTCCTTGATAGTACCAATATATCTAAATGAATTACATCCAGATAGAACTTCTCATTGGTAGTACCGATATATCTAAATGAAGCAACTACTTGAAAATCACACATCAGGGTGTCTACGATACAACCGCACTAAACTGTTACTGGTAAGGTTTAAATGGGCGTTCGTGATCTGGTTAAAACACCAGGTATCGGACAGGACAACAGCTATTCCTACTGCCCGGGGAAGAGAAAATCAACACCCACAGTGTCAGCGTGTCGACGTGTCACTCACTCAGTGTGTGTGTGGTTGTAGGGGGCGGGGGGTTAGCTCAGGCAGGGATGTACCAAGTGACAGCGGAATACTTGTTCATAATTCCTCAGTCATCGCATGTTGACAGCTCGCATGAACACGTGAAACAAATGATTCAACCCAAAAACATTCTGGAGAAATATATTAAATTCATATTTAAAATCTACTGTTCGTTTAACTACCTATTTTCCAGGGTTAATTTTGGAGATATTTGCAGTGAAAATGTGCTAAATTAATTTCGGTATGCACACCGAAATGATGGACTGGGACTTAGCTTACAATTTTCGTGTGTATCTAAGTTGAATATAAATATGTATCTATGCAAGTGTTTTGGTCTTTAAAAAAAGTGATATATTTATCAGACTACGCAGCGTAAAAGCAACCAAAAAAAGACCCCTGCCCTAAAAACTCTTTGAGTCAGCTTTTGTAAATTGGGGTTTTAGCGCCTAGCAATGCCTGATATCGAAGCAGTACGAGCACTGGCTTTTGACAGTGGACGCCATTGATATCTTCATAGGCCTGACCTCCCGGTATTACACAATAATATCCGACTCAGTCACATAATCCTCACACTGAGCCAACCAGACATTACCCTATCCTAGCAATTCCGAGCAACAGGCTAGGTAGCCACAAGTGTCAATTTTGTAGTTTGACTCGGCCGGGGTTCGAACACCCCACCCGCCTGGTGCCATGTCCGGCTGGCCATCTTGTCGGTTGTTCGCTGGTATGGTGGTTGGTTGTTCGAGTTTTACGTCCTGGCAACATCTAAAGTCATATCAGGACAGGTACCAACTTGTGACAGCGTGCACTGATGGTGACTCTTTAGTGCTGCCCCACTGGGAAATCAGGCCGCTGGTACCATGACTCAATATCCCACTTAGTCACATTATCCTAACAGCTAATCAGTCATCATTGCCCTATCCGATTTATGGCGAGCGCCAGGCTAGGAAGCGACAAGTATCAATTGTATAAGTCATTGGTTTCACTAGACCGGGAACCGAACTCCCGACCTTCCGCACGCGAGGCCACCGCGCCCGGTCGCTGGTGTCGATCAGTACCGTCGTCCCCGGTCACGTGACACGCCGGCACCAGCGACAGCCGTCAGCAGCAGCCCTGAGACTGAAACAAAATAAAGCTCCATAATCCGATCCCTGCTCATCAGGTGGCAGTTTTGTCGGTCTTTACGACGTTTTTTTGAATGGCGGCTGTGTTTTGACGACTCCCGGAATAAGTGAGTGGAAGTGTGGCCGGGGAGGGGGAGAGGAGAGAGGGGGGGGGGGGAGGAGGAGAGAGGGGGGGGGGGGGTCGCGGGCGCCTCCTGCACAAGTTACGACTGCTATCTTTATTATATCGAAGATCCAGGCCCCTCACACCTCACAGCCAGCTTAAAAACACTGTACCCACCCCCCACCAGCCACCCCCCACTTGGCACCCCCACCCCCGACCCCCACCCACCCATACATGTGTGATCCACCGGCACATGCATCAAGAAATCACCATCCAGCAATAACCAAAATAAAACTTTAAAATATTGTTTGTGTTAAATAAATGAATAAATAAATAAATAAATAAATAAATAAAGTTCTTAGAAACAGTTATTGAAATATTACCCATTCTGAAATTAGAGCCCAATGCGGTCTATGGCACAAACCACTGAGGACCCTAAAAGCCTGTTCGAACGGAAAACCTCAAATCTTGACCCTGAAACCCACATTTTTAAGTGTAAATAAATCAAACCCCAATTTTTCACCCTCAATCAAATTGAGGTTCAAATCCTGATTTCTAAGCCTCAAACTCTAATTTTCAAATACTAACCACAATTTCGGCTCCTCAATCAAACCCTAATTTTTAGCTAAACGACAATCCTCGCGCCTCAACCCCCGGGTTTCCAGCGTAATGCACCAACCCCCTTGTAAAATATTCCGATAATGATGCATTGGTGGGGGAATGCAAATGTTCTATTTGTGAAACAGGCATACATCGCCAGGTGCATAGATGTGTTTATGTAGTTGCTGGTGGTGCTTGGTTGATTGGTAAACAGACATTGTGGTGCTAGTGAGATAGTGTGTAAGGGGCACTCAGAACCCTACCCACTACCCCCTCCCCCCTCTGCTGGGCCCATATGTATGAGCCCACCCACTACCCCCTCCCCCCTCTGCTGAGCCCGGGTTAGCGGTCGTAACCCTGGGTCGTGCGGATTTCCCGGGTTAGCGGCCAAAAGTGTGTATGTATGTGTCGGGGTTAAACTAACTCGGGGAGTTTAAAGTCGCCTGCACTAACCCCATGCGAAAGGAGGGTTGAAGGTGGGGTTAGCCACCGACTTGGGCCAAATCTATTCAATGCGACCATATTTAACAGAATTAGATACGCAATAAGTGAAATTTGATCAATTTAACCCTAAATTCGAACCCTCCTTAAGGCTACCGCCGCATTGGCGGTGATATTAATAGTTATATTTTTGAATCGACGAACGTAAAGTAAACAAATCGCCGCCGAGGCGCATCGACGTCCCTTTCCATACTGGTGGCTGTTGACTGTACGTTCGTCGATTCGAAAATATAACTATTAATATCGCCGCCAATGCGGCGGTAGCCTTAAGGAGGGTTCGAATTTAGGGTTAAATTGATAAAATTTCACTTATTGCGTATGTAATTCTGTTAAATATGATAGCATTTAATATATTTGAGCCTAATATATGGCTACAAACGCAGAGGGATTTCCCAAATCTATAAATAACTGAAACGTTAGCTAACTCGGGCGCGTTTTGGTCACATACATCCCCCATGACACATTTGGAACTCTGCGGTTAGCTAACCCGGCACCCTCCTTTAACCCTGGTCCGGTTAAAAATTGGCTCATACATATGGGCCCTGGTCAGGATCACCACACTCAGCTCAAGGAAGGTGGTGGCCAGGGCAGCCACACAGCTTGGTGGTGGTGGGCAGATCACTGTAACCATGGGGACTGGGAATGCTTGTTTCTCATTGGTGGAGCTTGAAATGTTTGTTTCTCATTGGGAGAATGGGGTGGGGTGATACGCTATACTGGATCCATGTACCATACAAATAATAAACCTGAGGGCTTGACTCTATCTCTTCTTCACTCTTTATACTCTTTCTTTCTCTTTGCCTGTATTGATTTCACTATAGCCTGCATACAAAACCACAGATTCGAGCCGTGGACTTTACACCCTGTTCAGTATGGCCACCTGTGTGTGATTACCCCCCCCCCCCTGTTCAGTACGGCGACCTGTGTGTGATTACCCACCCCCTGTTCAGTATGACTACCTCTGTGTCATTACCAACCCACCTACTGTTCAGTATGGCTACCTGTGTGTCATTACCCACCCCCTGTTCAGTACGGCTACATGTGTGTCATCACCCACACCCTGTTCAATACAGCTACCTGTGTCATTACCCACCCCCTATTCAGTACCGCTACCTGTGTGTCATTACCCACCCCCTGTTCAGTATGGCTACCTGGTGTGTCATTACCCACCCACCCCTTGTTCAGTACGGCTACCTGAGTGTCATTACCCACACCCTGTTCAGTACGCCTACCTATATGTCATTACCCACCCCCTGTTCAGTACGACTACCTGTGTGTCATTGCCCACCCCAGGTTCACCATAGCTACCTGTGTCATTATCCACCCACCCCCTGTTCAGTATGGCTACCTGTGTATCATTACTCACCCCATATTCAGTATGGCTACCTGTGCGTCATTATCCACCCCCTGTTCAGTACGGCTACCTGTGTGTCATTATCCACCCCCTGTTCAGTACGGCTACCTGTGTGTCATTATCCACCCGCTGTTCAGTATGGCTACCTGTGTCATTATCCACCCCCTGTTAAGTACGGCTACCTGTGTGTCAGTATCCACCCGCTGTTCAGTATGGCTACCTGTGTCATTATCCACCCCCTGTTCAGTATGGCTACCTGTGTGTCATTATCCACCCACTGTTCAGTATGGCTACCTGTGTCATTATCCACCCCCTGTTCAGTATGGCTACCTGTGTGTCATTATCCACCCCCTGTTCAGTACGGCTACCTGTGTGTCATTACCCACCACCTGTTCAGTACGGCTACCTGTGTCATTATCCACCCACCCCCTGTTCAGTACGCCTACCTGTGTGTCATTAGCCACCCCCTCTTCAGTGCGGCTACCTGTGTCAGTATCCACCCCCTGTTCAGTACGGCTACCTGTGCCATTACCCACCCCCTGTTCAGTACGGCTACATGTGTGTCATTATCCACCCCCTGTTCAGTACGGCTACATGTATGTCATTAGTTTGTCTGTTCGGGGTCCTGTTGAGGCAGGCTTAGCTTATCTAGTCTCACTGCGTGTGTCGTGATAGTGATTCGGAGTTATCACCTTGTGCCCTGCTGAGGCCAAAGCGCAACTCGATGTAGGCCTGTGTAGGCTGGTATAGGTCGCCTATACCTTGGTGTAGGCCAGTGTAGGCCGTCTATATCCCAATGTAGGCCCATAAACACCAGTGTAGGCTGGTATATGCCACAGATAACCTGGTGTAGGCCGTGTATTCCCCAATGTAGGCCCATGTACCCCTGTGTAGGCTGGTGTATGCCACAGACAACCCAGTGTAGGCAGTCTATACCCCTGTGTAGGCCGCATATACCAGGCTGGTATATGCCTGATAATTTGGTGTATGCCTTCTATACCCATGTGTAGGCCATCTATACCACGGTATAGGCCGCCTATGCCCTGGCATAGGCCGTCTATACCCTGGTGTAGGTCACTAAAACTGGTTGGCTCAGCGTCAGGATAATGTGACTTTGAGAGGGATGTGTGATCACGGTGCTGGCAGCATGGTATCCTAGTGGGGTAGCACTATAAAGTCACCATCAATGCATATTGTTTGTTTGGGTTTTACATCCTAACAACATCAAAGCTCATATCAGGCGAGGTATCTAATTGTGGCATTGCACACTCATGGTGACTTTATAGTGCTGCATCACTGGAAGACCAGTCTGCAAGTACCATGACCCTGCTAAGTCCTATCCCACTCAGTCACATTACCCGTACACTGTGCAAAACATTCCTTGTGCTATCCTATTCATGCCAAGCACCAAGCTAGTTAGTGACATGTAAAAATTTGGTATGTCATTGGTTTGACGCGGCCGATTTTTTCAAACACATGGTCTCCCACATGGGAAGCCAGCCAGCGCTCTGACTGATTCAGCCAGTCCGTCCGTTATCCCCGGCACAAGTCGGCTACGCGGTCCTTACATAACCGCAGGAGTTGTGAGGTGTAAAACCCAAATAAAGCTAACCACTTCAATGCCCGGTTAGGGGAGTCACTCAGAGCTGGCTGGCCGTCTACTCTTGATTGTCCGACTTCTTCCACGTGAGAGAGGATGGCCGAATGAGTTGAGCGCCTATCTCCCGTTTTGGGAGGAGATCGGGGTATCCGAACACTGGTCGAGTCAAACCAACTTCCTAGCCAGGTACTCAGCATTATTAGGATAGGGCAAGGACTAGTTAGCTCAGTGTCAGGATAATGTGACTGAGTGGGATATCAGGTCATGGTGCTGGCAGCCTGGTCTCCCAGTGGGGCAGCACTATAAAGTCGCCATGAGTGTGCACTGTCACAAGTCTGTATCTGTCCTGATATGACCTTGGATGTTGCCAGGACGTAAAACTCCAACATCCAACAAAGTGAGAGAAGAGAGACAGAGGAGAGAGGAGAGAGGAGAGAGGAGAGAGGAGAGAGGAGGGGAGAGGGGAGAGGAGAAAGGAGAGGGGAGAGGAGAGAGGAGAGAGGGAAGGGGGGGAGAGGGAGAAAGGAGAGGGGAGAGGAGGAGAGGGGGGAGAGAGGGGAGAGAGAGGAGAGAGAGGAAAGAGAGAGGAGAGAGGAAAGAGAGAGCGGAGAGGAGAGAGGAGGGGAGAGGAGAGGAGAGGGGAGAGAGGGGAGGAGAGAGGAGAGAGAGCAGAGAGAGGGGAATGAGGACAGAGAGGAAGGGAGAGGAAGAGAGAGAGTGAGCGATAGCACGTGCGAGAAAGCTAGAGAGAGAGAGAGAGCGAGAGAGAGATAGAGAGAGAGAGGGGGGGGGGGGGAGAGGGCGCTGGATTGTGCAAGCCTTTCATCAGCTTCACTCAGCTACAATCTATCTCCACCACCACAAGTAATACTGCTGCATGTGTAACGGGACAGCTGGGAAAAACACAATCAACACTGACAGCTGAACCACGACTTGCACAAGTGTCACTTCTTACTGCACATGTGTGGCTATCTTTGATCCCATAATCAGAGGCCATCAAAATGCGATGTCGAGCATTCATGATTTCCAGGCAATTGGTTAGAATATCTCGCACATCTTATATGATTTCTTTTATTTAGCTAACTGCCTGCGAAATCAGAGGAAATCCTATAACAAAATGACCTAACTGAACTGGAGGGTTGTTTTTTTTTAGGGGGGAGGGGACAACTATCTTAGATTACATTGAAAGGCTGAATTTGTATATTACTGTAAATATCCCAAATAGTACACAGCAAGTTAAAGTCATTAACATAATTTAATAGTATAGAAGATGTAGATAGACTTTAAAAAAATACCACTTAGGTTTTATCTTAGAAGTACACACTTGGACAGTGGGACTGTGATATGGATTGTGGGATTGTGGGAATGTGATATGGATTGTTGGACTGATCTGGACTGTGGAACTGTGATATGGACTGTGGAACTGTGGTATGGATTGTTGGACAGATTTGGACTGTGGGACTGTGACATAGATTGTGGGACTGTGATATGGACTGTGGAATGGTGATATGGATTGTGGGACTGTGACGTGGATAGTGGAACTGTGGTATAGATTGTGGGACTGTGATATGGATTGTGGGATTGTGATATGGATTGTGGAACTGTGGTACAGATTGTGGACTGTGATATGGATTGTCGAACTGTGGTATAGATTGTGGGACTGTGATATGGATTGTGGAACTGTGATATGGATTGTTGGACTGATTTGGTCTGTGGAACTGTGATATGGATTATGGAACTGTGATATGGACTGGAACTGTGATATGGATTGTGGGACTGTGATATGGATTGTGGGACTGTGATATGGACTGTGGAACGGTGATGTCGATTGTGGGACTGTGATATGGATAGTGGAACTGTGGTATAGATTGTGGGACTGTGATATGGATTGTGGGACTGTGATATGGATTGTGGAACTGTGGAATGTGATATGGATTGTGGGACTGTGATATGGATTGTGGGACTGTGATATGGATTGTGGGACAGTGATATAGACTGTGAAACTGTGGAATGTGATATGGATTGTGGGACTGTGATATGGATTGTGGGACTGTGATATGGATTGTGGAACTGTGGCATAGATTGTGGGACTGTGATATGGATTGTGGGACTGTGATATGGATTGTGGAACTGTGGAATGTGATATGGATTGTGGGACTGTGATATGGATTGGTGGACTGTGATATGGATTGTGGAACTGCTATATAGATTGTGGGACTGTGATATGGATTGTGGGACTGTGATATGGATTGTGGAACTGATATATAGATTGTGGGAGTGTGGAAGTCAAGTGTGTGAAATAAGAGTGCACCTGTACACACATATACACGTGTGTCATCACCACCACCACACTGGTTGTGTGCAGGTGGTGATGACACACCCAGCTCAGAAGCCATGTGTGTGAAATAAGAGTGCACCTGTAGACACCCGGCTAGAAATCATGTGTGAAATGTGCACCTTTACACACCCAGCTAGAACCCACCTGTGTGAAATAAGAGTGGACCTGTACACACCCGACTGAGAAGCCATGTGTGTGAATCAAGAGTGTACCTGTACACACCCGGCTAGAAATCAAGTGTGTGAAATGTGCATATGTACATACCCGGCTGAGAAGCCATGTGTGTGAAATAAAAGTGCACCTGTACACACCCGGCTAGAAGCCATGTGTGTGAAATAAGAGGGCACCTGTACACATCCGGCTAAAACCCACGTGTGTGAAATAAGAGTGCACCTGTACACACCCGACTCAAAAGCCATGTGTGTGAAATAAGAGTGCACCTGTACACACCCGGCTAGAAATCAAGTGTGTGAAATAAGAGTGCACCTGTACACACACGGCTAGAAATCATGTGTGAAATGTGCACCTGTACACACCCGGCTATAACCCACGTGTGTGAAATAAGAGTGCACCTGTACACACCCGACTCAGAAGCCATGTGTGTGAAATAAGAGTGCACCTGTACACAGCCGGCTAGAAATCAAGTGTGTGAAATGTGCATATGTACACATCCGGCTAGAACCCACGTGTGTGAAATAAGAGTGCACCTGTACACACCCAGATCAGAAGCCACGTGTGTGAAATAAGAGTGCACATGTACCCACCCAGGGAGGAGCAGCAGCGTTGTGGCTCAGTGAGGCGTCTCAGGCCGCACGGGGGGTGCAGGTTTCAGCCACACAAGTGTCACTAGTTTTTTACCCAGAAAGCACATCTAGAACCTGCACCCCCCCCCCCCCACACACACACATACACATCCAGACTTCTTTTTACCCAGAAAGCACATGCATCCCTCCACACACATTCAGCCTTCTTTTTACCCAGAAAGTGCTTCTAGAACCTGCACCGCCCCCCACCCCCCCCCCACACACACACATTCAGCCTTCTTTTTTACCCAGAAAGCTCATCTAGAACCTGCACCCCCCCCACATTCATTCAGCCTTCTTTTTACCCAGAAAGCGCATATAGAACATGCACCCCACACACACATTCCACCTTCTTTTTACCCAGAAAGTGCATCTAGAATCACACACATTCAGCCTTCTTTTTACCCAGAAAGCGGATCTAGAACCTGCACCCCCCCACACACATTCAGCCTTCTTTTTCCCCAGAACCTCCACCCCCCCCCCCCCCGACACACACACATCCAGCCTTCTTTTTACCTAGAAGGTGCATCTAGAACCTGCACCCCCCCCCCGACACACACATTCAGCCTTCTTTTTACCCAGAAAGCACATCTAGAACCTGCATACCCCCCCCCCCCACACACACACACATGCGCATCCAGCCTTTTCTTTACCCAGAAAGCACATCTAGAACCTGCATCCCCCCCCCCCACACACACACATCCACCTTTCTTACCCAGAAAGCACATCTATAACCTGCATCACCCCCCACCCCTACATCTAGAACTTGCATCCCCCCACACACATCCAGCCTTCTCTTAGCCAGAAAGCACATCTACAACCTGCATCACCCCCCCCCCCCCCTACAAACACACACATCCAGCCTTCTTTTTACCCAGAAGTGCATCCAAAACCTGCACCCCCCCCCCCCCCCCCACACCACACACATCCAGCTCTCTCTACCCAGAAAGCACATCTAGAACCTGCATCCCCCCCACGCACACATCCAACATTCTTTTTACCCAGAAAGTGCATCTAGAACCTGCATCCCCCACACACACATATCCAGCCTTCTTTTTACCCAGAAAGCACATCTAGAACCTACACACACACACACGCCCCTACACACACACACACACACATCCAACCTTCTTTTTACCCAGAAAGCGCATCTAGAACCTGCATCCCACCCCCACACACACATCCAGACTTCTTTTTACCCAGAAAGCGCATCTAGAACCTGCATCCCACCCCCACACACACATCCAGACTTCTTTTTACCCAGAAAGCACATCTAGAACCCCCCCCACACACACACACACACACATTCATCCCCCTCTTTCTCTCTCCACACACACGTAGCCAACCAACACTGCTTAGCCACCAAAATCCAACCACCACTTTTTTAACCCACACACCCAAAAAAAACACCCAAAAAACCCCCGGAAAAATGTGAAGAAAATAACGCAATAATGAAGAGTCAACGCCAATGCACCAACAAAACATCGTTTGTTGAAACCAATAATGAACAGCTCCCAAATATTGCTGGTGAATGTTTACAGCTCCAAGACATCACGTGTTGTCTAGACCTGGGACGGTGGGAGAAGAGACCCGTGTACTAATTATTAACAACCAGCCGAGATGTGATGGTAACCCTCGCGCGGAGACGGACACGGAGACGGAACGACGCACACTGACGGAAACGGAAACGGAAACTTGGGGAAAGTGTGCCGGCTTGTGCGGATACCGGCGTCCCGGATACCGATACACCGAATACCGCGTCCCGGGGCGTCATGAGACTCGGGCTTTTCCTCGTTTTGGCTGTTGTTTTTAAAATATATTTTTCGTGGTCTCCCTTCCACCTTTTTTTGTGTGTTTTTTTGTGTGTGCATGGAAATTCCAGATCTCAGCCAATCTCAACGATGTCAGGCATCACCAGTTCCGCGCTCCGTCTTCCCGCCTAATGTTACAGTGTCGTCTGCTGTTGACTAAATGTCGTCTGCTCCCAACGAAATTAACCCAAACTCCAAATAGGATCACTGAAAGTGCCCTCTGCAGTCAATAGAACAGTGGTGGCCAGGAACTAAGGAATATAACCCCCCCCCCCTTCCCCCCGCACCCCATTTATAAAAACACAGAAGTTTGTAAGAAGGCCATGGGGTCCAACTGTTAAACATCTACACAAACGCCACTTCGCACTCCTGACGCAGGAGGCCTGCTACTACTAAGTACTACTGCCCCTTCTGACGGCAGCCCTGAGAATTATCTGACGATGCTGAAAGTATTGGAAGTTAAAGCACAACCGTCCAATGGTTTTGAGTTGCTGTCATTTTTCTGAGATAAATACATTAGATTGATCAGTATAATCGACTTTACTTTAGCTTGAAGTAACTTTTATATTAAATGGCTAACTTTTGAGATATTTGAAGTGTAAACATGCCAAATTAATTTTGGCAAGCACACCAAAAAACTCTGACAGCATAGGCTTCTGCAGTGACGGGTTTTATTAAATTGCTTCAGTATGCCCTACTATGTTGAAAGATAGGTACATCAGTATCTAAGTTAGATAAGTAGAATCCAATCTAGATAATTATTTTGGTTTTTGAAAAGTTGATGCTTCATCGGACTATGCAGCTTTAAGGAACAGTTAAGGAATATTGATATTCTCTGCAATTCCAACAATGTTTGGAATGGTGGCAGGGAGGAGGGTCATTCTAAAAGCCATGTTAAGGCTTCTCTTCATGCTATAACATCGGTCACATTTTATTGATGGATTAGAGCAGGGGGGGGGGGGAGTACGTGAAAATAATTGACGTCTGTAAAAGAAGCGATAGTATATCTGGGTCATTCTCGAAAACTGGGCACAAAAGTGCGACATGGAAACCAAAAGTGAAAACCTTCCAAATAATAGCAAACATCCTTCCAAATAATAGCCTAATCCAATGTCATATGAAGGTTTGCATGTTGTGCATATGTCAGTATGTCAGAGTTGAAAAAAATGAGTTTCACTTTTTGAATTAGATATACAAATTGAGGAATACATTAATATCACTCATGTAACATGAAAATCAAAGACACATCCAGAACCTCATTTTAACATATACAACATAGACAAACAAGATTTTATTGATTACTGTTAAGCAGACAAGGTTATGACTTACAAGAAAAATGTTGAAAAATAAGTTGAAAAAAAGTTTGGCTACATGTATGGTGTCAATGTGTACATTTTCACATTTTCACTCTAGCGCAAAATCATACAATTATAACCTCACCCAGCCGTACTCCCCGCTCCCCCTCATACAATTATAATTTTGATTTTATGGGATAAATTCAATACATGTAGAACTGCTAACATACCTAATAGACAGAGGCTACAATAATTATTTGACTTGCTATCAATAAAACAAAGACTTAATTATCAGCATCGTAACGTGGAAACCAAATATGTGGTGCCCAGTTTTGGAGAATAACCCATCTACACAATATCTACCATTGGTAATATGTGTGTTCGGAGTTCCGCTGGTCCCTCAGGAAGGACTGAAGCTGCGACCCGGCATGAACTGCGATGCAGCATGCCAGGTGGCAGCGTCAGTTTACACCAGACAAGGTGGGGGGAGGTGGTGAATAATACACGTACAGAAAGTGGTATATTATTTCAGGTAAACTATTTGCTTCCGACAATTTCACTGCAATCTCAATAGAAATAAATGTATGGCAAGAACCATACAAAGTTTGGTCATCGGGAGGCGTTGGTTATAGGTGCAAAGTGAGTTTAAAGTATAGCATCTAGAGTGAAGGAGGCGACCAATTCCACCTTCCTCAGTGTAAGCTGAAGCTGTGACCCGACGTGCTGGGTCACAGCTTCAGTCCGCCCTGAGGGACCAGCGGAACTCGGAACACCCGTATTGCACATGTCGTCTGCTCTCGACTAAATGTCGTCTGTTGCCAACCAAACTGAGCTGGTGATGAATGTTTGGCAGATCAGCACCGAGCAAAAGAAGACAATTCACTGCCACAAATACGTAGAATCTCTTATCTCCTGTTTTCAAACATAATTATTCTGATTGTGTAATAAAATAAAACCGGAGGGGCTATTCAGGTTCGGCCAATATAAGAATTACCACTTGAATTATTCTGTGTCCGTGTCAATTCTTACAATAATAATAAGAAGAAGCATAAGAAGAAGAAGAAGAAGAAGAAGAAGAAGAAGAAGAAAAAGAAAAAAGAAAAGAAGAAGATTGTGACTATGATAAAAAGCTCCACATATTTACAACTGCGCGCTCTAAATCAACATAATTTCCATCTGATTAAAGTAAACACGTTCATAAATGTGTCGACACATTATGACACGTTTGCAGTGAGAAGCAGGAGTCGGTAGATCTATACAGACATGCAGTATCTTGTACCCTGCCCCCCCCCCCACACACACACACCACTCACCCCACCCTCACCCACGCACCTGAGCACGGCCATCCGGCCCGTGTTGACACCGGAGTGACGTCAAAGGCGGGTCGTCATGGTGATACATATAACAAATATACCTCGACCCCCTTATCACAGCGGCCGTCTCACCAGTCTCTGTCAGTTCCGGAGCCCCCCCCCCCCCCTCACACACCCCACACCCACACCCCACACACATCTACACGCCAGGGGCCATATGTATGAGCAACTTTTTATCGGCTCCGGTGTTAAAGGTGGGTCCCGGGTTATCTAACGTCGGTGCTCCAGATGTGTCACAGGGTATGTATGTTTCCAAAGCATGGCAGGGTTAGTTAACGTATTAGTTATTTAGCAACTTGGGGGGGCCCCTCTGAGCCTTTTGCCGGCGGCGATTTGTTTTGTTTAGATTCGACAGTATGAATATTGCCGCCGATGTAGCGGCAGCGTTAATGTCGCTTCGAGTTTAGGGTTAATTTAATTAAATTTCACGATTTGAGTATGTAATTCTGTTAAATATGATCGCATTCAATAGATTTTGGCCTAATCGGTCTCTAACACTGCCGGGCACCAGCCAGTCGCTATTACTGAGCCTGTTGCTGGCGAGCACTGCGGCGGATGGCGGCGATTTGTTTACTTTACATTCGTCGATTCGACAGTATTAATATCGCCGCCAATGCGGCGGCAGCGTTAATAACGGTTCGAATTTAGGGTTGAATTGATAAAATTTCACGTATTGCGAATGTAATTCTGTTAAATATGATTGCATTGAATAGATTTGGGCATAATCGGTCCCTAATATCGACGTTAACCATCCTATGGCTTGGGGTTAGTGCAGGCGACTTTAAGCTTGCGGTGTTTGTCTAACGCCGACATATACATACGGAGTTTTCGCCGCTAACACGGTAAACCCGCCGAAAACCAGCTTCGCCGCGCTAACCCTGACACATACATATGGCCCCTGGACTCGGCCTACCGGGGTCACCCCCACACACTGAGCGACACGTCAGGACCTTCCTCCATCGGGGGTGGGGGCCAGGGCTCACCCCCCGGACCGCCCCCGGGACATGGGGTTTTCTGATCACTAAGACATGTCTGTGTGTGTGCTCCTTGTGTGCTTTTTGAAGTTTTGTCGCTGGTCCGTTGGCGGCTGTCGTCACTAATCTGGTCTAATTCGCGTCACTAAGTCGATAGTTATTTAAACAGGGATGAAAGTGATCTCCAGCAAAAAAAGCGGAAAACAAGCCGAAAGTATTACACCGACAGCGAATTTCCGCGATAACGCGGATCTTCTCCCATAGACTTAGCATTGTCAGGAGATTGCGGAAAAATACCGAAGTCAGGTTTCAACTAGCTTTGTTGTGTTTGCATTATCAGCCATATCTAATACTTTCTTGCTTAGGTTTTATGTTCTAGCTACATCTAAGGCCATATAAGAACGGGATTCGAACCACCCAACTGTTCTCATATACATCCCATTCCATCTTCTGGAAGAGGAGGAGGAGGAGGAGGAGGAGGAGAGGAGGAGGAGGAGGAGGAGGAGGAGGAGGAGGAGAGGGGAGGAGGAGGAGGGAGGAGGAGGAGGAGGAGGAGGAGGAGGAAGGAGATGAGGAGGAGGAGGGGGAGGCGGAGGAGGAGGAGGAGGAGGAGGAGGAGGGTGGAGGAGGAGGAGGAGGGAGAGGAGGAGAGGAGGAGGAGGAGGAGGAGGAGGAGGAGGAGGAGAAGGGGAGGGAGGAGGAGAGGAGGGGAGGAGGAGGGGAGGAGGGGAGAGGAGGAGGAGGAGGGGAGGAGGGGGGAGGGAGGAGGGGGGGGGAGGAGGAGAGGAGGAGGAGGAGGAGGAGAAGGGGGAGGAGGTGAGGAGGAGGAGGAGGGGAGGAGGGAGGAGGATGCGAGGAGGAGGAGGGAGGAGGAGGGAGGGGGGGGGGGATGGGCCCTCATACAGACACAGCACACAGTGCCAGGTGCGTTTGATTCGCACCGACCACTTGTTTCATTACACCGTGTATATTGTTGTGCGGGTCTGCTTTCCCACAATGCAGTATCCAGTGTCCACTGCACCAACTCGCCAAACAAATTATCATAATCACACAAATTTTAATTAAAGAAACAGACACACAAAAAACAAGAGCAAAGCGAATGCAGAACTGATTATTAGCCAAAGCCTAGCGTGTGGCGCTGTGAGAGGCGCGCGTTTCTTGAGTTCTGTTGGCGATATGTTAGTGAGCCTCCTGATTGGGAGAGCCTGCGGCGGTTATCTGCCTCAGAGATGAAAATCCATCTGTTTCTTATCGCTAGAAGGATGTGTGTGAGGTGGCCGGCTGGTAGTGCCGGGTGCCGGCTTGGCACCGGTTCAACTATCTCCCTACAGCGTTATTAACGTGAATCTATGTGAGCATTCCCCCCCCCACCCCCCCACCGACTCCCCCTTCCACACCCAACTGTTCAACCATCTCCCCACAGCATTATTAACGTGAATCTATGTGAGCATCCACTCCCCCCCCCCCCCGTGACTGCCCCCGCCATACCCAACTGTTAAACCATCTCCCCACAGCATTATTAACGTGAATCTATGTGAGCATCCACTCCCCCTCTCCCTCCACCCCCCCCCCCCGATTCCCCCATCACACCCAACTGTTCAACCATCTCCCCACAGCGTTATTAACGTAAATCTATGGGAGCATCCACTCACACCCACGACTCCCCCCTCCATGCCCAACTGTTCAATCATCTCCCAACAGTTTTATTAACGTAAATCTATGGGAGCATCCACTCCCACCCCTGCCTCCCTCCTCCACACCCAACTGTTCAACCATCTCCCCACAGCGTTATTAACGTAAATCTATGGGATAATCCACTCCCACCCCCAACTCCCCCCTCCACACCCAACTGTTATTAATGTTGTTTTGGGGGAGTTTTCAGTTGCAAATCTGCAGCACTGCATGGGCACCGCCAAAGGCAGTCCCATGTGGCCGGGAGTTGGGTTCTGGGGCCATATGCATGGAGCGGGGTTAGCGTCGTGGTGTTAACCATCTAACACCGGGTAGCTATCACCGACATCGTGAAGTATTTCCCGCCGTATGCGTGGGTGCCTAAACGCTTTGTGTTAGCTAAACGTGAAGTTATTTATAGATTTGGGAAATCCCTCTGAGCCTATTGCCGGCGAGCACTGCTATTTCACAATATCGCCGCTGATTCGGCGGCCGGGAATCAGCAGCCTTGTTACTGGTGAGCCTGTTCCCGGTAAGCACCGTTACTTCACAATATCGCCACCGATGGTGTTAATATCGGTTCGATTATTGGTTTAATTTGACCAAATTTCGGCGGCGGCGTTAATATCACTTCGATTTTAGGGTTAATTTGATGAAATTTCACTTATTGCGTATGTAATTCTGTTAAATATGATAGCATTGAATAGATTTGGCTGTAATATATCGCCGCCAATGCGGCGGTGTTGGCAGGTGCGATTTGTTTAGTTTACATTCATCGATTCGACAATATTAATATCGCCGCCAATTTAGCAGTGGTGTTAATATCGCTTCGATTTTAGGGTTAATTTGATGAAATTTCACTTATTGCATATGTAATTCTGTTAAATATGATAGCATTGAATAGATTTGGCCCTAATCGGTACCTAACACCGCCTGTAAACCTGCTATGAGCTGGGGCGGCATGCAGGAGTCAGTGGTAGCGGCTTTTGGTGGTAAAGCCTGACACCGGGTAGCTATCTCCGATGTCGGGAACTGTGTCAAGTGGTATGCAGGAGAGCGTAACACCTACATTATAGCTAAACGTGAAGTTATTTATAGATTTGGGAAATCCCTCTGGGTCTGTAGCCATATATTAGCCCCAAATCTATTCAATGCTGTCATATTTAACAAAGTTACATAGTCAAATAGTTAAATTTTATTAAATTAACACTAAAATCGAAGCAAGATTAACGCTTGAATTGACGAATGTAAAGTAAACAAATCGCCGCCACCGCATCGATGTCACTTTCCATACTGGCGGTGGCGGCGGCGGTTGCTTGCATTCGTTGGTTCGAAAATATTAATATTGCCGCCGTTGCGGCGGCAGCATTAATATTGCTTTGAATTTAGGGTTAATTTCATCAAATTTCACTTTTTGCGTATCTAATTGTGATAAATATGACAGCATTGAATAGATTTGGGCCTAATGCACTCGCTATACATGCTATTTTCCAGGGGTAGGGTAACACCAGTTAAGCTTTTGGTGTTAGGCCTATCACCGCCTTGTGCATACCATTTTTCGCTGCTAATCGGGAAATTCCCGTTTTGGCTCGCTATCCCCGATTACCACCGACTCCTGCATACGGCCCCTGGTGTTAGAATATCTGACCTTAAACTCGCAGTGTTTGCCTAACACTGCTCCATACATAGCAACTTTTCACCGCTAAACCAGAAATCCCGCCCTAAACGTGTTTTGGCTCGCTAACACCGCTCCATGCATATGGCCCCTGGTGGGTAGTGGTCAGAGAAACCAGAGGGTGGGCAAGGGAGCAGGGCAGGGGAGAGAAAAAGGCAGTCTAGTAGCCCAACCCAAGGCCGGGGGAGGTAGTTGGTTGGTGTAGTTTTACACACCAACAAGACCCTAGGACATACCAGGACGGGCACCGACCTGTCACAGCGCGCACTCTGGCGACTTTATAGTGCTGCTTACTGCACCCCACCAGTAGTAACAGCCTCACTATTCCCTTCTATGCAGCAATGCATGTTTAAAAAGTGCACCATTATCTACGTGGGATATCCAGGATCAAATCTACATAAGTGTTTTGGTTAGCTTTAACTACTGTGATCGGAGAACAACCAGTCTTTTCAATAAGATATTGGTATTAAAAGACGCTTAGAAAAAGTCATCTCTCTGGGGTTAAAATTGTGGTGGGATAACCAGCTTGTCCCAAATCTATAGAAGGAAGCCATGTGTGAACTGCACTGATACGTACTATGCCGACACGGGCGCCACCTAGTGGGTTTGCCGAGTACCAGTGCACACATTCATGTGTAGTTGCACCAGAACTCGGAAATAGTCCGATACTAACTGGGTGGTTATTGGTGCTCTACCCTCACAACACCCGCCCAAACAACCCCATGTTAGTGAGGTTAAGCCCCAACAGGTGGCGCAAACCGACAGTAAAAGGAGATTGTAGCGATCAAGTAAGCATTTCAGATATATGGCAGAAAGTCAAAACCGTCGGAATAGGCAACTTAATCGTGTGTGCTTCTGAAGAATATAACCCGAACTATAACCAATCTTAAGCCGTGTTCACACGGGAAAAGTTTAGACAAGGCGATTTATATAAATCGATTTAGACGCCCGTTCACACGGGCAGTACTTGGGCCGGAAATCGATATCAGCGCATGAGCAAGTCGATACTAACCAGCGCCAGTTTTGGTTAGTCGACGTCGCCACGAGAGAGTGTGGGTTCGACCTAGATATGTATAGACTGAATCATATTGTTTTGGAACCGTAAAAACTTCTGCTAGGCAGTGAAAACCTATAAATAAATGATGAAAAAAACATCTGTGCACCTCTATCCGGTTCATAGACCAAATTATATAATATGCGCTTTTGATCGACCGGAAAGTCAACAAACTAAGGTCTCGACTGCGCATGCGTGTCACATCCTTAATCCGCCTCAGTTCATCCACACAGGCAAAATAAATCGACTCACAGAAATCGACTCACGTAATCGACCTCCACAAGTGGTTTCCAGTATCTGGATAACAGGAATCGATTCAGCCCTAATCCGACTCAGCCGCCCGTTCACATGCGAAATGTGCGTCGAACTAGGCAAGTCGATTTCTACGAATCGATTTACATTGCCCGTGTGAACACGGCTTAAGTTACATTTACATAGAGTGAACATAATATTAATACACGAGGAGACTATATTTACACGGTCATTCATTGTATTTGTATAATAGAGTACACATCATACAACGTGGTGGTGGTAATAGTAATGTTGGTATCGGTGGTGGTGGTGTTGGTATTGGTGTTGGTATTGGTGGCAGTGGTGGTGATGGTGACGGTGATAGGCAATATCGGTGATAGGTTAATAGTAGTGATGGTGATAGTGGTGATGGTGGTGGTGGTGATGATGGTAGTGGTGGTGTTGGTGATGATGATGGTGGTGGTTGTGGTAATAGTAGTGATGGTGATAGTGGTGATGCTGGTGGTGGTGGTGATGACGATGGTGGTGGTGGATGAAGTGGTGGTAGTGGTAATAGTAGCGGTGGTGGTGGTGGTGGTGGCGATGATGTTGGTGGTAATAGTAGTGATGTTGATTGATAGTGGTTATCTGGCCTTTGCTAAACCCCATGATGCACCTCCCCAGGGCCCGACCCCACCAGTGCGTGGCGACTGCAGGTACCGGAGCGGCACATAAAACCCGCAGTTAGCACGGGGGGTGCCACAGTTAGGCGGATTTAGGCACCGGACCCAAGGTGGGCGCTAAGGAGTTACCAAAGCCTTGGGATCCCTGCAGAACATGGCCTGATACCCCCACACCACGAGGTGGGTGCTGAGCAGTTACCAAAGCCTTGGGATCCCTGCAGACATGCGGCCTGATACCCCCAAACACGCCCACACCACGAGGTGGGTGCTGAGCAGTTAACAAAGCCTTGGGATCCCTGCAGACACGTGGCCTGATACCCCCAAACACCCCCACACCACGAGGTGGGTGCTGAGCATTTAACAAAGCCTTGGGATCCCTGCTGACATGCGGCCTGATACCCTCAAACACCCCCACACCACCAGGTGGGTGCTGAGCATTTAACAAAGCCTTGGGATCCCTGCAGACATGCGGCCTGATACCCCCAAACACCCCCACACCACGAGGTGGGTGCTGAGCAGTTAACAAAGCCTTGGGATCCCTGCAGACACGCAGCCCCAAACACCACCCCCCACACACACCCACACCACGAGGTGTGTGCTGAGCAGTTACCAAAGCCTTGGGATCCCTGTAGACACGCGGCCTGATACCCCACACACCACCCCCATACATCCTCTCCACAAACACACCCCACATACACCGACACCACGAGGTGGGCGCTGAGCAGTTACCAAAGCCTTAGGATCCCTACAGACACGCGGCGTGTTACCCCCCACCCACCCAGGTGATTTCCAGCACCCGGCAGGTGGCACCACAGAAGAACCAGGTCAAATTGCGACCTGTGGAGCTGTTACCGGAAGGAGGCAGTGCGCATGTCCGTGACGACTGTAGCCGGAAGCAAGGTGCACAGTGAGCGAGTCGACAAACCAAGAGGCAAAATAGCTATTTTCTGCCACAAAAATGGGATAAAATTACAATTTATCCCCAAAATGGAAATTTTATACAAGAGTAAACATACCAAACTGGAACTACCAATCCACAAGCTCCCATATTACACAGCCACTGTTTGATAAGTTATCTGTACCGGCTATAGAATGTTCCTTTTAGTTATTTTTAAAGCTACATTGTCCGATAAAACCAAAACATTTATAAAACCAAAACACATAGCTAGACTTGATCCTACATATTCAACGTAAATACTGGTGTGCTAATTTGAAAAGAATACAAGGTCGATTTAATATCACCTGTCATTGTTAAAGCCTATAATATCTAACATCTTGACATACATGCCTAAATCTATTTAGCATTTTTTTCACTTCAAATATCTCCAAAAGTAAACCGTTTCAAATAAAAGTAAAAGATGCAACAGTATCTAAGTTGGATATGTAGGATCTAATCTCGGTTGAGCGCTTTGGTTTAAAACATGTCATGCTTTCTTTGGATTACGCAACTTTATAGGGTTACCGACTTGAATATGATAAGATGAGAAAACCAACAGGATTTAAGGGTAACAAACTGAAACTTGAAAGCTGCCCACTCCGATGAAAACATCACATTTTCAGAACCAAAATCTGTATGTAAGTCATTAGTTTGACTTGGTCGGGGTTTGAACCCACGACATCCCACAGGGGAAGGTAGCCAGTGCTCTTACCAATCCGGCCATGCCATCTGGTCGAAGGGCTGTAGGACCTAACAACCAGAACCAATCCCCAAAAGAAGGCTTCTCCTTCTGCGCAATACGTAAAGAAGCCACCAGCGCCATGCTGTCGCATCGCTTCTAGTGAACTTTGCAGACAAGTCTCAAGTCTACCCGCTTAATCATAAGTTTATGCCAGCTGAAAAGTAATTAGGCTCAAGCAAGAATATAATTTGACAAAAATACACCAGCTTTTTACTGATAGCGGCTTATTTCTAATTTGAACACAAATATCCTACATCAGGTCTGCTGACTCAAGTTCAAGTTCCGCTGGTCCCTTCGAAAGGACTGAAGCTGCCACCCAGCACGCCAGGTCGTAGCTTCAGCTGACACAGTGGAGGTTGGAGTTGGTGCCCTTCCAAGCAATTTTCCTTCACTATAGGCCCTATACTTTAACGCCATTCTGCACCTATAACCACACGCCCCCTGGTGGATAAACCTGGTACGGTTCTGGCCATACATTTGTTTCTAGTGTAGATTGCAGAGAAATATTTTACATTAGATAAAATACCGCTCTGTGTATACATATATGCATTCACCACCTGCGACAACCTCAGCAATGTAAGCTGAAGCTGCAACCCGGCGTGCTGGGTCGCAGCTTCAGTCCTTCCTAACCAACCAGCGGAACGGGGAACACCCATATTCAGAATCTCCATCGAGTGTTCAGAACAGCACGACAAATGCACGCTATGCAGGCAACAGAACCAGAAATGACGACCTATCTCCCGACGATGATCCCTTTCAGGCAGCTCTGAGCTATAGTCGTTCTGTTGACATGCGGCACAGGCGCAGTCCTATAAAAACAACTCCTGCAGGCTGATAAGCAACAGCTACACAAGTGATGGCAGACCAGATCACGCAGCAGCAGCAGCAGACTGCCACACGTCAGCCTGTGCTGTACTGGGCAGTGACGTCAGCCTGTTCTGTACTGTGCAGTGACGTCAGCCTGTTCTGTACTGTGCAGTGACATAAGCCTGTTCTGTACTGGGCAGTGACATCAGCCTGTTCTGTACTGCGGAGTGACATAAGCCTGTTCTGTGCTGGGCAGTGACGTCAGCCTGTTCTGTACTGCGGAGTGACATCAGCCTGTTCTGTACAGTGCAGGTGTCAGCCTGTTCTGTACTGTGGAGTGAGTCAGCCTGTTCTGTACTGTGGAGTGACGTCTGCCTATTCTGTACTGTGGAGTGATGACTGCCTGTCCTATTCTGTACTGCGCAGTGGTGTCAGCCTGTTCTGTACTCTGCAGTAACATCAGCCAGGTCTGCACTGCGCAGTGACATCAGCCTGTTTTGTACTCCGCAGTGACATCAGCCTGTTCTGTACTGCACAGTGACATCAGCCTGTTCTGTACTCTGAGGTGACATCAGCCTGTTCTGTACTCCGCAGTGATGTCACCATGTTCTCTACTGCACAGTGACATCAGCCTGTTCTGTACTCTGATGGCGGTTCCGACAGACCCACATCAACATGGAGGTTCAGACCAGACCAGACTTACATCAATATGGAAGTTCAACATCAGACTTACATTAACATGGAGGTTCATACCAGACCTACATCAACCTGGAGGTTCATACCAGACCTACATCAACATGGAGATTCACACCAGACCTACATCAACATGCAGGTTCAGGTCAGACCTACATCAATATTGAGGTTCAGACCATACCTACATCAATATGGAGGGACAGACCAGACCTACATCAATATGGAGGTTCAGACCAGACTTACATCAATATAGAGGTTCAGACTAGACTTACATCAATATGGAGGTTCATACTAGACCTACATGAGTACGGAGGTTCAGACCAGACTTACATCAATACAGAGGTTCAGACCAGAACTACATTAATATGGAGGTTCAGTCCAGACCTACATCAACCAACATGGAGGTTCAGACCAGACTTACATCAATATGGAGGTTCAGACCAGACCTACAACAATATGGAGGTTCATACCAGACCTACATTAATACAGAGGTTCAGACCAGACCTACATCAATCAACATGGAGGTTCAGACCAGACCTACTTGGATCCCGTCTTGTTTCGTCAATATCGTTAAGTAGCTGAGTAATACTTAGTCAACGGCTCACCTGGGGAAAGAAAACAGGGAAGTTGTTAGCCAACATGTTGAATACCGCATAACCTCCAGTTGGCAGTGTATACTCATACTGTATAACCTCCAGTAGACAGTGTACACTGCATACTGTATAACCTCCAGTAGACAGTGTACACTGCATACTGTATAACCTCCAGTAGACAGTGTACACTGCATACTGTATAACCTGCAGTAGACAGTGTACACTGCATACTGTATAACTTCAAGTAAGCACTGTATAATGTATACTGCATAACCTCCAGTAGGTAGTATATACATACACTGTATACTGTATAACCTCTAGTAGGCAGTGTATAGTGCATACTGTATTGTATAACCTTCAGTAGGCAGTGTTTGTTGTGGTGATTGTTGTTTTATGTCCTAGCAATATCTAAAGTCATATCAGGACGGGTACCGACTTGTGACAGTGCGTACTCATGGTGACTTTATAGTGCTGACCCCCTGGAAGACCAGGCTGCCAGCACCATGACCTGATATCCCACTCAGTCACATTATCCTGACACTGAGCTAACCAGTCCTTGTCCTATCCTAATAATGCCGACCACCAGGCTAGGAAGCAACAAGTATAAATTGTTAAGTCATCGGGTTGACTCGACCAGGGTTCGAACCCACGACCCCACGATCTACCAAAACGATTTTTTTTTATAACTAGCCATACAATACTGTGTGCCATTTAAATGTATTCTGTAGTGGTGTCAAACTACCTGTTTGTGCCATCAAGTAACTTTAGGATCTTATCGACAAAATCATCCAAAATGCTTAGCTCACATTTTATATACAAACCTCTTATACGAATGAAGTGTTATAGTTATACCACCTGCTGAGTTTATAGTATTAGCTTCAATTATTTTATACGAAATGCATTGAAAATGATATGTTTATTTCCTGCCACATAATACTATCATCTACAAAATCTTATATACAAAATATATTGAAAGTGATATATTACATGCCATATAATAGTCTCGTCTATCAAATTTGTTATGTGAAATGCATTGACAGTGAGATATTGCCTGCCACATAATACTCCTACAGTTTGTTGCCTGCCACATAATACTATCATCTATAAGATCTTTTATACAAAATATATTGAAAGTGATATATTACCTGCCATATAATAATAGTCTCCCAACCCCGAACCACCACCACCCCGAACCAGCATCACCCCCAAAACACCACCACCCAGCATCACCGCTACCCCACCACCAATTAGATCCCCCCCCCCCCCATCCAACTCCCACCAACCACTACCACCCCCACCCTCACCGCCAACTAGCATCACCCACTCTGTCCAGTCAACAGTGCCAGATTCCAGACAACACCTGTATCTCGGTCAAAGGCCAAAGGTCAAAGGTCAATATGGCTGCAATATGGCCTTCACTTTCACCATTTGGGTCGGTGCCAGTAGTGAGTGGGTGGAATTGGATCTCAGGTGTGGATGTGCGTGTTGGTGTGCGTGTTGGTGTGTGTGTATGTGTGTGTATGTGTGTGTGTGGGGGGGGGGGGGGAGACACTCCTCCGCGCGGCCAGCAATGTTGGCACACGAAGGGACTGGGGCACAAAGCTCCACAAGCCCACGTTGGGCCGGGAGTGGGGGGAGGCGGAGGGGGGCCGGGCGCGGGAGACCGGGAAGGGGGAGGTGGACGGGCCAGGCAGGTGTCGCGGCTTCAGCCCTCTGTCGGTTTCAGCTATCTGCATCGCTTCTGCGCATGCGTCAAAATCGAACAGCATCGTCTGCGCATGTGTCAAAATCGAGCCAGATTGAAACCGTCGCCGATCGCCGCAAATCGACGCACACATACTGTCACTATAGTGTCAGTGTCACTAACCTTATAAATTTAATGTAATATTTTTGGTAAATATGTTTTCTATATGTGTACCAAGCGATTTGTTTCTAGGTGGTGTGGTTTTAGAGATATTTCACTTTTTCTGTATGAAGATTGCTCACGACCATTGGCAATGCCTTGAGTTTGCCAGTATGCGCAGTGCAAAGCATTAGTCTTATTCAAAATTAATAGAAATCCAGAACCTTAACCGTATCAATTTAATATAATCTTTTTGGTAAACATGTTTTCTATATGTGTACCAAGCGATTTGTTTCTAGATATCTGAAACAATAATTAAAATAATATAAAAGCACAGAGTGCTGAAACTGATGGAGGTTTGAAACCGTGACACTCTGCAGTTTGAAGGTGTCGGTCGAATTTGGCGCATGCGCAGGAAATCCATGCATGCGCAGAAGCCACACCAGAGAGCTGAAACTGACGGAGGTCTGAAACCGCGACACCGGGCCCGGTGAGGCCGGGCTGCAGACCAAGGGGCGGCCGGTAAACACATACCGTATGTCTCAGACAGGCAGCCTGCAGCATCAGCTGTCATAATGGAGCGGGGGCGGGGGCGGGGGCGGGGGCGGGGGCGGCATTGTGATGGCCTAGCATTTCTTAATATGCACAACATTTACATTAAGGTCGGGAGAAACAATAGATGATTTCCACCACCAAACTACCATCTGAAGGACTACTGCTGTCAGGAGCTGCTCACTTTGCAGCACAGGCTGCGGCAAGGTTGGTTGGTTGGTTTTTGGAGTTTCACGTCCTGGCACCATCTAACTATCTAAGGTCATATCAGGACGGGTACCGACTTATGACAGTGCACACTCATGGCAACTTTATAGTGCTTCCCCACTGGTAGACCAGGTCACCAGCACCATGACCTGATGTCCCACTCAGTGACATTATCCTGACACTGAGCCAATCAGTGACAAGTATCGACTGTTAAGTCATTGGTTTGACTCGAGCAGGGTCTTCGGGTAGGTCTTACTGAGAGGATTTCCACCACCAACGTGCCTTCTGGTGAACTAGTGTGTGGAACGCAGCTCACTGCACCTGCTCCACAGAAAAGGTCTATTAGCTCTGATCCCAGTCACCCCGAGGAGCAGGCTCTACAGGTGGGGGGGGGGGGGGAAGGGGGAAGAGAGGGGGCGGGTGGAGGGGGGGTTATGAGAGGGGGGATGGATGGTGTGGGGCCACGAGAGGGGCGGGGTGGATGGGGAGCATTAGAGGGGACGGATGGAGGGGGCGGCTAGAGGGGATGGGTGGGGGGGGGCAAGACAGAGGACTGGGGAAGTGTGCGGGGGGGGGGGGGGGCTGGGCACGAGAGGGGAGAGGTGTGGATGGGGGGGACCATGAGAGGGGAGGGATGGAGGGGGCGCGGAAGAGGGGAGGGATGGGGGGGGGGGCAAGGACAGGGACTGGTGGAAGTGGGGGGGGGGGGGGGGGGGCACGAGAGGGACGGGTGGATGGGGACCATGAGGTGGGGAGGGATGGGGGGCGCGAGAGGGGACGGATGGGGGGGGGGGGGAGGGCACGGGACAAAGGGGGGGATGGTGGAAGTGGGGGGGGGGGGGGGCACGAGAGGGGGCGGGTGGTGTTGGGCACTAGGGAGGAGGGGTGGGTGTTGGGCAGGGCCTAGCTTGTTTCATCTCGAGTATAATGGGCGCTCTGGTAAACATAAATCAGAAACAGAAGTGAGTGGGGCGGGTTATTATTCTGACACATGGCCCGGAGACCGGGGGTGGGGGTGGGGGGGTTAGTTAACCCGCCTTGGGACACGGCGGGATAACGGCACGGGGGCACGGGACCCCCCCACCCCAACCCCCACCCCCACACGACCCCACCCGTCACCGCCAGCAGGACGACTGTTTAGTTTTTATGTTAACATTTGGTTTATTTATTACACAGGTGTGACAAATCGATTATGGCTAATTGGTCTATTCGTCGAACATGATGTTTATGCACATAACCTTGAACAGAGGGGAGGGGAGAGGAGGGGAGCGGAGCGGAGGGGGAGCGGAGCGGAGGGGATGGGAGGGGAGGGGAAGGGACGGGAGGGGACGGGGGGAGGGAGGGGGGAGATGGGGGAGGGAAGGATGGGGATGGGGCAGGGCATGGCAGGGCAGGGCAGGGCATGGCAGGGCATGGCAGGGCAGGGTAGGGCAGGGCGAACAGGTACGAGGACTGAATGGGGTGTTGCGCCTCTGCTCCAAATGGTTTACCGCTAATTGGTTAAGTGATGAAGGCATAGTGACTGTGGTGAGTTTCAATTTAAGACAGCTTCCACAGCAATGAGTAACAATTACTAACATCCGACACAATCCACACATGAAGCAATGTGATGGGGGAGGACCGGACGGGTGGCCTGATGGTAAAGTGTTCAAATGTACGCGGGAGGTCCTGGGTTCACTGCCAGGCACTAGATGACCTAATGGTAAAGGGTTTGGTTCATACACGTGAGGTCATGGGTTCGCTGCCAGACATCAGATGTTCTAATGATGGTTTTTTGTTTTTGTTTTTGTTTTACATATAGCAACATCTAAGGTCATATCAGGACGGTCTAATAATGGTAAAATGTCCACTTCGTAAGTGAAGGGTCTTGGAGTCACTCTCTGGCTGATTATAGACAGAGTAAAAAAAAGGGCCATTTGTTGCTATTTGACTGTGTGCCGATATAAGTACCCATTTGATACTGGAGCCAGGCATTCTACTTCCTGTTCCATAATAAAGCTATTTTCGCCCGTATTTATACTACATTACCATTCACCCGTGTACTATAAGTACAGGGTTAATCTGTTGTCTAGATATAATGGTGCAAGCAGGATGGTACTTGAAGTAGTGCAGCCCTATAAAGCTGCCAGGGGTGCGCAACAAAAGAAATACATTTGACTGAAAAATGCTTATTGTGCAATTGTCCAATGATAAGCGCCCTTTAAAAAAGAGTTAAACAAGGGCCCGATTGGTTCAATTTGCTAAAAAAAACTGACTGAGTGGCATATCGGGTGCTCACGCTTGGCAGGTGGCCGGTTACCAAGTCGCAGAACGAGACACTGTCCGCGGGCAGTAGTACCTGGGGAGAGACTGACGCTGTGACCTGGGGAGGGACTGATGCTGCGACCTTGGGAGGGACTGAGGCTGTGACCTGGGGAGGGATTAACGCTGTGACCTGGGGAGGGACTGATGCTGTGACCTGGGGAGGGACTGATGCTGCAACCTTGAGATACTGACGCTGTGACCTGGGGAGGGACTGATGCTGTGACCTGGGGCAGGACTGACATTGTGACCTAGGAGGAACTGATGCTGCGACCTGGGGAGGGACTGATGCTGCGTCCTGGGGAGGGACTGACGCTGTGACCTCGGGACGGACTGACGATGTGACCTGGTATGGGACTGATGCCGTGACCTAGTGAGGGATTGATGTCATGACCTGATGAGGGACTGACGCTGCTACCTGGGGAGGGACTAACACTGACCTGGGGTGGGACCGATGCTGCGACCTGGGGCGGGACTGATGCTGCGACCTGGTGAGGGACTGATACTGTGAACCGGGGATGGACTGACGCTGCAACCTTGGGAGGTACTGACACTGTGACCTGGGGGATGGACTGACGCTGTGACCCGGGGACAGACTGATGCTGTGACCTGGTGAGCGATTGATGCTGTGACCTGGTGAGGGACTGATGCTGTGACCTGGTGAGGGACTGGCGCTGTGACCTGGGGATGGACTGATGCTGTGACCTTGGGGGGACTGATGCTGCGACTTGGTGAGGGACTGACGCTGCGACCTGGTGAGGGACTGATGTTGTGTCCTGGTGAGGGACATTCTGTGACCTGGGGATGGACTGATGCTGCGACTTGGGCAGAGACTGACGTTGCGACGTGGTGAGGGACTGATGCTGTGACGTGGTGAGGGACTGATGCTGTGACCTGGGGAGGGACTGATGCTGTGACCTGGGGAGGGACTGATGATGCGACCTGGGGAGGCACTGATGCTGTGGCCTGGGAACAGACTGATGCTGTGACCTGGTGAGGGACTAATGCTGCAACCTGGGGAGGGACTGACCATGTGACCTGTGGAGGGACGGATGCTGTGACCTGGGGAGGGACTGACACTGACCAATGAGGGACTGATGCTGTGACCTTGGGAGGGACTGACACTGCGACTTGGTGAGGAACTGATGCTGTGAGCTGGGGAGGGACGGAGGCTGTGACCTGGGGAGGGACGGAGGCTGTGACCTGGGGAGGGACTGAACTGACCAATGAGGGACTGACACTGTGACCTGGGGATGGACTGATGCTGCAACCTGGGGATGGACTGATGCTGTGACCAAGGGGAGGGACTGATGCTGTGACCTGGGATGGACTGACGCTGTGACCTGGGGAGGGACTGACGCTGTGACTTGGGATGGACTGACGCTGCGACCTGGGGATGGACTGATGCTGCGACCTGGGGAGGGACTGATGCTGCGACCTGGGGAGAGACTGATGCTGCGACCTGTTCACTAACAAACAACTATTTATCTGAAAAGTGACTTCGGACTCCCAGTACCAAAGAGGGGTGACTGGTGGAAGGTGTGAAGGCACTGAGGACAGAAGGAGGCAATAGAAGCCATGTCTGATATATTTGTCTTGATGCGTCTGTCTCACTGTAAACATACAAGCCCTCACACTACAGCTTGCGTCTGCACGTGGCCTGTAAAAAAAAAAAAAGGACAGGTCTTCAAAAACAAAATAGAAAAAGGGGGGTGGGCAGGGCGAAGGAAGTACTGTAGCAGTCTATTAGGGACGGCGGGTGGACTATGTATTAGCATTATAAAGGATGGTGGGTTGACTATTAGCATTATCATGATGGATGGCACGTTGACTATTTATTAGCATTATGAAGGATGGTGGATTAACTATATATTAGTATTATGAAGGATGGTGGGTTGACTATTTATTAGCATTATGAAGGATGGTGGATTAACTATATATTAGCATTATGAAGGATGACGGGTTGACTATGTATTAATATTATGAAGGATGACGGGTTTACTATGTATTAGCATTATAAAGGATGGTGGGTTGACTATGTATTAGCATTATAACGGATGGTGGGTTGACTATGTATTAGCATTATGAAGGATGGCGTGTTGACTATGTATTAGCATCATGAAGGATGGCAGGTTGACTGTATTAGCATTAGGAAGGATGGCAGGTTGACTATGTATTAGCATTATGAGGGATGGCAGGTTGACTGTATTAGCATTATGAAGGATGGCGGGTTGACTATGTATTAGCATTATGAAGGATGGTGGGTTGACTATGTACTAGTATTTTGAAGGATGGCGGATTGACTATGTATTTTTTTTTTTTTTCTCTTGAAGATTATACTGCCTATCATGGATAAGTCTAAATAGGTTTGTTTTCACCATTAGACAGTTTCTCGATAGAAAGCCCGAGCCTACACTTTTACCAACCCAAGGGATTTTTAACGTCCGACACCACATAGACATGGTATGAGAGCAACTAGCCTTTGATGACGCTGTAAGTTCTACACAGCGGTGGAAATCCAAATTGGCAGAGGTGGGGGCACAGGGAATCAAACCACCGACCTTCAGATTAGGAGTCTGATCTAGAAAAAAGTCAGAGACTCTAACCACTCTGCCAAAGAGAACACTATTAAAATTATGAAGGATGGCGGATTGACTGGAGAAGTCTGTAACAGACCCTGCGCCTGTGCAGATATCACAGAAAGTGTTTATCAGAACTGAGCCTTCAAAACAAACGGACGGCGTCCCAGCCCCTCACTTTACTTAGCGCATACCGCAGGTATCCAGTCGCTCGAGCTGGTCGGCGGCTTGCACAGGGCGACCAGCCGGCGCAACCCCAAGTATTTGTTTACTTGAGCACCTTTTTAGTGATTCAATTTATTTTTGATACTGGCTCATTGCTTACGATGGCTTGTTTGGTTGCTGTAAGATTGGAGGTTTAAAAAAAAAATTGTTTAGTTGTGTTTTTGTGTGTATATTATTGCTTATGCAATTGTTCTATCTCATTGCTTTTTTCGAGGTTGAGGTGTGAGCTAGAGTGTTTATTGGGGTTTTAATCCTAGTCACATCTAAGATTATATCACGACTTGTGATCGTGAACAGTGGTTGGGGGTGTTTTTTGGTGGTTGTGTGGTGGTGGGGTTGGGGGGGGGGTTTGTTTTTGGTTTTTGTGTTTTTTTTTTGTTGGTTTGTTGTGGTTGTTTGGTTGTGTGTTGGGGTTTATTGTTTAGTTGTGTTTTTGTGTGTATATTATTGCTTATGCAATTGTTCTATCTCATTGCTTTTTTCGAGGTTGAGGTGTGAGCTAGAGTGTTTATTGGGGTTTTAATCCTAGTCACATCTAAGATTATATCACGACTTGTGATCGTGAAGATTCATGGTAACATAACGTAATGTGATGTAAAGTAATGTGGATAGCAGCAACTTACCGTGCATGTGCCACAAAAAAGGTCTATAGTTACCAACTTCCACCATGTGGTCAGTTAGGTCATCATCATGCTGTCGGTCGCGATGCGACAAAGACTGCTTTCATTGACATTTCATGAAAGCTGCCTGCAAAAGTGTTGAAGTGCTGCTGGCTTTTGCAACTTACCAGCGGCACTCTGTCGGGGAGCAAATAGAGGTTTCACACCGGCAAAAACATGTCAAGACAGGCGCAAAACTATTTGTCCCTGCAGTGGCTGGTCAGGAGACGTTGGGAGTTCCATACATCAACCGCCCTTAATGCTGCCACAGTAACATGGTTTTCTGTTTAGGGTTTGCTCCCTTAGCCTTCGGTTCTGTCAAGAACCTGTACCACAAGGCAGTGATTTACAACTCTGCAGGGCAGGGGCGTTAAACTCCCTGAGGTATTGCAATACCTGCATACCATATACCAGTTAGGTAGTAATTATATAATAAGCAGGTAATTTATACCACAGATATTGAGGTTTGAAGTCCATGCATCCCTGAACTTCAAATAACACTTTGTTATCTGTATGATCAATGTATAAACTGTGTTAGAACAAATAAATCATTTTATTTAAAGCTGCCTAACCCAATGACATTTAACCCCACCCCGGCCCGCCAACAAAAAACCCTGATCTAGATTTGATCCTACAGATATCCAATTTAGATACTGGTATAATCTGACAGCTTTCAGTTTCTACGTAATTCTTTAGTTAAATATATTAGGTTGATAATTGTATCCTTTTTACTTTAGTTTCAAGTAACTTTTACTTTTAAGGGTTAAATTTGGAAATGTTTGAAGTGAAAACGTGAACAATTGATTTGGGTATGCACGTCAAAATGATGGATATCGTAGGCTTCAGCAGTGATGTTTCAATCAAATTTACTGACATAGCTCAGACGGTAGAGTGTCCACCTGTGAAGGTATGGGTCATCCTACCGATCGTGCTCAGTGGATCCATTTGCAGTTTGGGTTATTTTCCATTTCAACCAGTGCTCCACAACTGGTTCATCAAAGGCTGTGCTATGTGCTGTCCTGTCTGTAGGAAAGTGCATAAAAAAGACCCCTTTCTGCTTATCGGAAAGGAAATCTGGGACACATCCACTCGAGTACAAAGGACTGCATGCAGAGATTCAAGGCCAGTTTGCAGACCACCTCTCCATATACACTGATGGTTCGAAAGACCAAAGCCGGGTAGCTGCTGCGGCAGTCTGCCGACGGGAAAAATTTGGTGTACGTTTGCCCGATCAGAGCTCGATTTTCACTGCAGAGGCCCGAGCACTCCTTCTCGCTTTGGAGTGTATCGAGGTATCCAACCACACTAACTATGTTATATACAGTGATTCCTTCTCTTGCCTCCTGGCTGTTGCTGGACTGAAAACGAATCACCCTATTCTAGCAACGGTCATTTATAAAATGAACCAACTGACAAAGGATGGGTATGATATCCACCTGTGCTGGGTGCCTGGCCATGCCGGCATACAAGGAAACGAACGAGCTGATCGGGCTGCGAAGAAGGCCCTGAACTGTGATCTTGAACCGTGTCTGATCCCTCACTCTGATCTGAAACCACTAATAGCCACCCACATAAAATCCAAATGGCAACATGAGTGGGATGAAAACATTAATAAACTTAAAGAAATTGAACCATCTGTGGGAAAGCCACCACAGACTCATGCGGGAGGTCGGCGGGACCAAGTGGTCCTTAGCCGCTGCCGTATTGGCCACTCGTGGCTTACACATGCTTTTCTGCTCAAGGGGGAACCTCCCCCTGAATGTATTGGGTGTCAGTCCCCACTGACACTCAAACACATTTTACTAAGTTGCGTTGATTTTTTGGCCCTGCGCCAACGGTTCTACACTGCAGACAGTATGCATGACCTTTTTACTAAGGTAAAACAGGAAAACATTTTAGCCTTTTTGAGGGCAGCTGGACTGTACCACCTTATATAGTTTACTAAATGGATTCTATTAATTATTAATGAAACTTTTCTTTTTCTATGGGAATTTGTTTCCCTTGACCACAGATATATGATTGTGAGCTTTCTAATTTAATTAGTGTCTATTGGCACATAATTGATTGTCTGCTTTTACATGTAAAAGCGATGGTTTGAACAAAAAACAACATTTCTCGCCGTGAATATGGCCTATGCTGCCGACACGGCGTAAAGCAACCACCAATCAATCAATCAATCAATCAATCAAGCTTATCGGAAAGAGTAGCCTATATGGCGGCAGTAGGTTTCCTCTAAAGAAATGTGTCAGAATGACCAAATATTTGATATCCAATAGCCGATGATAAAATAAATGTGCTCTAGAGGCATCATTAAATGAAACAAACTCTTAAAAAAATTTTTAAAAAAATTCTTAGCACCCCTGCTGTACACCGATATCTAAATTGGACATCTGTAGGATGAAATCTAGATCAAGGTTTTTTGTTGTGGGGGGGGGGGGGGGGGGGGGGGGGGGGGGGGAGGGGGGAAGGAAATGCCATCGGATTAGGCAGCTTTAAATACAAATGATTCATTTGTTCTAATTCATGTGTTGGTAAGCCACACATGTCTCACCAACACAGTCCCTGGTTCGTTTTGTTTCAGTAAATAAGGTGTTATGTCCTAGTAATATCTAGGGCAACATCAGAACAGTGTGCATGTGACTTTATAGTGCTGGCACACTGAGATTCTGGTGCCAACCAGTCACTGTCCCGTTCCAGTAATGCCGAGTGTGAGGCCAGGGAGTACAATAACAGTGTGTAAGTATTTGTTTGACTCGGGTGGAGGATGATCCTGCAATCTCGTCCACAGAAAGCAGGCGCCCTGATGGATGGCAGAGGCATAATGCATATAAAACAACACAAATATCTCAGACTGATGATATAGATATGTAATGTGTATTCAAAACAAACAAAAAATATCCTAGATTGATGTCAGATCTTTTGTTGTTTTACGTCCTGGCAACATCTAATGTCATATAAAATTGGGCTACGGTAAAGGATAGAGAGAGAGACACACATGAGTAGCGGTGGGGAACCTGCTTTATTTTTGCTCGAAGGTCCTTGGCGGGGCAAAATAATAGCCCTACCAAAAAGCTAAAATACAGTGCTAGCACAAGTGCAGTTCAAGCGCGAATGAGCCAGATGGCAGTGGTGTGGCAGTTGCGGGGCAAAAGAGTGGCCCGAAGTGAATATAAAGCGAAGAAATAAATAAGATGAATATAATAAATAATTAATTAAATACAAGCAGGGAGAACTCCGCCTCTTTATATATATATATATACATAATAAATTATATTCTACATCACGACGGGTATCGACTTGTGACAGTGCACACTAATGACAACTTTATAGTGCTGGCCCACTGGGAAATCAGGCTGCCAGCACCATGACCTGATATCCCATTCAGTCGCATTATCCTGACACTAAGCTAACCAGTCCTTGCCCTATCCTATTAATCAGGGATGAAAGTGGTCACCGGCAAATAAAGCGGAAATCAATAGGTAAATAATATTGCTCCAATAAGGCTATTTTTATCAATTTTACTGCAAAACTGAATGAGTTGTGTGCTCGCCTCCCGCTTTGGTAGAACAGTGAATTCGAACCCCCGTGTTTCAACCCTGGTCGAGGCAAAACAATGACTTAACAACTAATACCTGTCTACTGTAAGTATAGGGTGATCTTTTATCTACAATTGAAAATTCCACTGCTAAACCAATTAAGATATGTAGCAAAAAGAACCTTGAACGAGCATTGATCAAATAAAAAACGAGTAACTAAAAGCAACAGAGCGACTATTCATTTCTTCAAATCAAATACTCTTATTTATAAGAATTACTTTAAAATAGTGAGAAAGTGGTAAACTTGAAGAAAGTGAGTGAGAGAATCCACAGACAGTTCTGAGTCACTGTCAACAGTGTGGTCAAGCGTGTGAGTTAAAACGAGTGAGTGTTATACTGTTAATAAAACAAAAAACGGGCAACTTAAAGCGACAGAATGACTATTCACTGCTTTAGATCAAATACTGTTATTTATTAGAGTGACTTACTGATAGTCAGAGTGAGAAGAAGGGAACATGACAGCCATGTGAGCGATAATACAATCAAAACAAGGACACTAGAACGCTCTCCAAGCATAGTCTGTACAGACAGATCAGTAGAATGGTGCTAGGATAGTGCTGGGAGAGTAGTGAATGAAATCTGACTTCTGGCATTTTCTGTGATTCCCTGACAGTGCTAAGCCTACGGGTGAGTGTCAGCGCTTTCCCGGAAATCCACCTCTATTCATTGTACATGTTGCTGGTAACATGCGTAATTCAAAACCCTGACTACGGGCTTGATATTATGAATACCATAGATACCGTCATAGCATGTGTCGCTACGATCGAAGTTGACTTCCGGTAGTAGATTCAAAGGCTAATCCATTCCCTACCTGGCCATCGACGATGACGGATCGTTGGCATTCAATACGTAAATTTGACCATCCCACCCACCCATTTTACATCCTTAACTATGATAGGGCTGAGATCTAATGGTCCCTTTTATTTCCCTATGTTGAATGATGATGTGTGTACTGCAAGTGCAAATGTGTGTGTGTGCCGGATGGGAGTTGACTGCGTGACCGTGATCCACCCTTAGCTCCTGCCTCATGTCTTCATTTTCAAGTATCTTCAAAGAATCCTGCATTCAAGAATAACTATCATATGAATATTATGATATAACATTTAATTATTGACTTGCACATAAGTAATGATTAACAGTAATCATATTGTCTTACCAGGTTGTACCACCTGCGAAGTTAGAGTAGTTAAAAGCTAATAGTCTCAATTGTACTATTGAGAGGAGCTTCAATGACTTATGTTCTATAGTGATAGAAATATAAGGCTGTGTGAAAATTTATTAAGCCTGATTAATAAATTTATTAGCCCAAAAAAGTAATTATCTGTGTCTGGTTTTGAATTATAAGGGAAGCACCAACTGGCAATCTACCCAACATCGGCCACCACATGCATTAGGTATGGTTAAATGTTTCAAGTGCACCTAGAATTTTGTGGAAATATTAGGTAGTAGATGGAGAGAAAAAACTAAATTAGATTGCTTGTTTATCGGGGTTCTATGTCCAATATATGTTAGAAACGATCAAAATTGCAGATTTGCCAAAAATCACGGAAATCAACGAAATCGCAGAAATCTTTCATCCCTGAGATTTAATGCCAATCGCCTAGCTAGGAAGCGACAAGTATCAATTTTTAAGTCATCGGTTCGACTCAACTAGGGTTTGAACCTACAAACTCATAGGTTCGCATCCCCCGATATCCCAAAACAGGGGACGGACGGTCAACTCATTCGGCCACCCCGTCTGGTCTAAGACCTGTCAGATACATAATGTGTCAGATACATAATGTGCATTCAATTTTTTTTTTAAATATCCTAGGTTGATACGTAATGTCTATTCAAAACAACAACAAAAATATCTAAGACCTTTCAGATACATAATGTGTTAGATACATAAGGTGTATTTTTTAAATAGTTTTTTTGTTGGTACATTAGTTGTTTATGCAGGAGAAATTTCAGTCGCAGACGACTGGTCTTCCTCATTCCACTGCTCCTTGCTCTATCCTAGTAATGCCGAGCGTCTGGCTAGGAAGCGACAAGTATCAATTTTTAAGTCATTGGTTTGACTCAACCAGGATTTGAACCCAGCACGGGAGACGGACGCTCTAACTCATACGGCCAACAAAACTATCCTAGATTGATGGCAGATACGTAATGTCTGTTCAAAACAACAACAAAAATATCAGATACGAAATGCATATTAAAAACAACAAGACCGTTACAGAACAGTGGCGGTCCAATTGCGGCCCGGCATGCATTGCGAATTAACTCTGTCTTCAAGACTCGTCTGTTTACGGCAGCTTTTTATGGTAAATCAAAGTTCTCTGCCTTCAACTACCTTAACCCGGTTGTAAATATCACATCATGTTTATATTGTATGTTTTAGAACGACTCCGGCTGTACCATTAAACTTACATCACCATTATTCCTTCATAAACCACTTGCTCGGTCTGTAGGTGCCAGCTGCCAGGACGCATTGAACCACCCTGCTACTACGACTGGTGCTAGTGAGGCGCACCATTATATTTACATAATTATTATCACTATTTCATAGACCACTTGCTCGGTCTGTGGGTGCCAGCTGCCAGGATACATTGAACCACCCTGCTACTACGACTGGTGCTAGTGAGGCGCACCATTATATTTACATAATTATTATCACTATTTCATAGACCACTTGCTCGGTCTGTAGGTGCCAGCTGCCAGGATGCATTGAACCACCCTGCTACTACGACTAGTGCTGGCGAGGCGCGCCATTATATTTACATAATTATTATCACTATTTCATAGACCACTTGCTCGGTCTGTGGGTGCCAGCTGCCAGGACGCATTGAACCACCCTGCTACTACGACTGGTGCTAGCGAGGCACGCCATTATTTTTACATAATTATTATCACTATTTCATAGACCACTTGCCAGGATGGATTGAATCACCCTGCTACTATGACTCGTGCTAGCGAGGCGCACCATTATATTTGCATAATTATTACCACTATTTCATAGACCACTTGCTCGGTCTGGTGGTGCCACCTGCTAGGACGCATTGAACCACAGTTGGATCCTGTCAGATCGTCCATTTCTACTGAGAATCAAACGGAACTGTCGTGCGTAGTTCAATCAGTCTGGTGCCCGACCGGCTTCGCTAAATATCCACCAGTCTGGTGCCCGATCGGCTTCACTAAATATCCACCAGTCTGGTACCCGACTGGCTTCACTAAATATCCACCAGTCTGGTGCCCGACCGGCTTCACTAAATATCCACCAGTCTGGTTGGTGCCCGATGGCTTCACTAAATATCCACCAGTCTGGTACCCGACCGGCCTCACTAAATATCCACCACTCTGGTACACGACTGACTATACTAAATAACCACCAGTCTGGTGCCCGACCGCCTTCACTAAATATCCACCAGTCTGGTTGGTGCACGACCGCCTTCACTAAATATCCACCAGTCTGGGTATATATAAACACAGTTATGTTTTTTTTGGGGGTGTATTTGTGTATTTGTATATTGATGCTGTGCACAGCTTTATTGCTTTGTTTGTTTGTTGTTTTATGTCCTAGCAACATCTAAGGTCATATCAGGATGGGTGCTGACTAGTGACAGTGCGTACTCATGGCAACTTGATAGTGCTGCCCCACTGGGAAACAACTCAGTCACATTATCCTGACAGAGCCAACTAGTCCTTGCCCTATCCTAATAATGCCGAGCACCAGGCTAGGAAGCGACAAGTATCAATCTTAAAGTCATTCGTTTGACTCGACCAGGATTCGAACCCACAAACTCATGGGTTCGGATCTCCTGATCTCCCAAAACAGGAGACAGACGCTCTACTCATTCGGCCAGATTTATTGTTTGAATCCGCTTTGGGTAATTACTGATCGCTGAGGTGCGTGCCTGTGTGTGTGTGTGTTTGTGTGTGTGTGTGTGTGTGTTTGCGTGTGTGTGTGTGTGTTTGTGTGTGTGTGTGCGTGTGAGTGTGTGCGCATGTATGTGTGTACGCGCGTGTGAGTGTGCGTGTGCCCTCGCTGTGATTCATGGTGGAGCGGCGCGGTCAGTGTGCGACAACGCGCCCCCCCGCACCCCCTGGTGGCCGGGCCGTGTATCGGTATGGGCGGGGCGGGGCGGGGCGGGGCGGGGCGGGGAGGGGCGGGGCGGGGCGGGGCGGGGCGGGACGGGGCGGGGCGGGGCGGGGGGGCGGGGCGGGGCGGGGCGGGGCGGGGCGGGGCGGGGCGGAGCGGAGCGGGGCGGGGGGCAACCAGCTCACCGCCGGCTCAGTCTGTCTGGACCATGCTTTGCTCACCCAATTCCACAAAAACAAAACAAAACACACACAAAACAACGCAACTAAACTTCATATATTTATTTACTTTAAAATCTAAAATAATTAAAATAATGGATTTAAGTGGAAAAAGACATACTGCTGCGTGAAGTGCCATGCGATTCGCTTAACCAATACAGTGAGTGGGAGAGGAGGGGTAAACACAGTGAGTACTATTTTGGCTAATATGATCGGCGAACTGTTGGTGAAGGTTGGCCCCCCGCCCCCGCCCACACCTGGTTGCCATGGCGACAGGCCTCTTTGATGTACACCGGCCTGTCCAGGAATGTGCGAAGTCGGCACAGAAAAAAAAGCGGGGGGAAAGTGGAAAGAATGTGGGTATGAAAATGAGGGAGTTTGTGTGTATGGGCATGTGTGGTGGTCGTGGTGGTGGGTGGGGGGGGGGGGGGGGGAGGAGGGAGGTGAGGGGGGGGGGGGGAGGAGAGGGAACACTGCGTTCGAGCAGTCAGTCACCCGTGGATGCTCCTAAACTATATACCCACCCCATTCAGTGGGTTGCCTACCCTCCCTCCACACTAACACCACCCCTGTGTTGTCTACCCTCCCTACACACTAACACCACCTCTGTGTTGTCCACCCTCCCCACACACTAACTCCACCCCTGTGTGGTCTACCCTCCCTACCCACCAATACAACCCCTGTGTTGTCTACCCTCCCTACACACTAACACCACCCCTGTGTTGTCTACCCTCCCTACACACTACCACCACCCCGTTGTAGTCTACCCTCCATACACACTACTACCACCCCTTTATAGTCTATCCTCCCTACACACTAACACTACCACAGTGTTGTCTACCCTCCCTACACACTAACACCACCCCTGTGGTGTCTACCCTCCCTACACACTAACACCACCCCTGTGTTGTCTACCCTCCCTACACACTAACACCACACCGGTGTTTTCTACCCTCCCTACCCACTAACACCAACCCTGTGTTGCATACCCTCTCTACACACTAACACATCCAATGTGTTGTCTACCCTCCCTACACACTAACACCACCCCTATGTTTTCTACCCTCCCTACATACTAACACCACCCCTGTGTTGTCTACCCTCCCTACACAATAACACCACCCTGTGTTGTCTACCCTCCTTGCACATTAACACATCCCAGGTGTTGGTAACCCTCCTTACACAGTAACACCACCCCTGTTGTCCACCCTCCCTACACACCAACACCACCCCTGTGTTGTCTACCCTCCCTACACACCAACACCACCCCTGTGTTGTCTACCCTCCCTACGCAGTAACACTACCCCTGTTGTCCACCCTCCCTACACAGTAACCCTGTGTTGCTCGGTTTCAGAACGGTTACTCACGCAGCTTACCTATAAGGGTACCACCCTTATAGGTAAGCTGCGTGACCACCTCCCCTGCCTATTAAGATGGGGCAAGGACTGGTTAGCTCAGTGTCAGGATAATGCGACTGAGTTGGTTATCAGGTCACTGTGCTAGCTAGCGGCCTGTTCACCCAGTGGGGCAGCACTATAAAGTTGACATGAGTGTCCACTGTCACAAGTCGGTACCTACCATGACCTTAGATGTTGCCAGGACGTAAAACACCAACAACCAACCAATCTTATGCTGAGCCTTCAGTTGCCTTTAACCCGCCGCATAACTTAATAAACGCATTTTACAAAAATAACTTAAATAACGCTAACTCAGAAAAAAAATCATTTTTCAGTGAAGACAAAGCTCGAATTCTTCGAGCATTTTGATAAAAACAGTAATTGCAGTCTACATACATGCGCACACACACCTACACAGCTACACACATTTACATACATAGATAGATACACACACACCGGATGGCATGCCCGAATCGGTAAGAGTGCTGGCTGGCTTCCCGTGCGGGGCGTCAAGTCAAACCAATGACTTACAAACTCGATACTTGTCACTACCTAGCCTGGTGCACGGCATTGACATAAGGTAAAGGCTGCATTCCATATACGCGTAATGCGTAATGCGTTACGCGTAATGCGTTATGCGAATGCCAGCATTCCATATACGCGTAATGCATATTGCGTTATGCGTTATGCAGTGAAGTATATAAAAAGTACACACACACAGACACACACACAGAAACACAGAAATGAGAAATATGAAGAATGGGACGGTGCAAACATGTAGGTTTAAGCGGCGGACCTGTTAGGAAGCAGTCTTCATGAGAAATATGAAGAATGGGACGGTGCAAACATGTAGGTTTATGCGGCGGACCTGTTAGGAAGCTGTCTTCAATGAGAAATATGAAGAATGGGACGGTGCAAACATGTAGGTTTATGCGGCGGACCTGTTAGGAAGCAGTCTTCATATTTAGGACGGTCCTAACATCCCTCAAAGCAAGCTAAACTGAGCCATGTTTGCACCGTCCCACGAAGACTGCTTCCTATGCGGCACACGACTGGCTATATTTAAAAAATCAAAATAAACAATTATTCTCCATACTGCTCTGTATATGACCAAATATTGCATTTATATCTATGTAACTTTTTTGTACGTCACATGGGGGTTCCTACCTTTATTATAACCAAATTATAGATAAGTATTCATATTTTTGTGGCTCTGGTAGCATTTTTAGCAACCCGAACCCCCACCACCACCACTACCATATGTTTCCACTCAGCAGCCTTGGAGACTGCTTCCTAACAGGTCCGCGCTCAACCTTGTCCCGGCTGTCCGTAATTATTAATGGACAAATGCGACTGATGCTTTTCTATTCGCACCACCTTTACGCATTACGCATTACCCACCGATCGCTACATGGAGCGATCGGGATAATGGATTTTATTCGCATTCGCATTACGCATTATGCGTATATGGAATGTAGCTCATAGGTTTCAAGGCGTTTCGATTTTTTGTCGCATTCGCATTCGCATTACGCGTATATGGAATGCGCCCTTAAGGACTGGTTTTCTAAAAATCAGGATAATATGACCGAGTGGGATATCGGATCATGGTGCCAGCATGGCATTCCAGTGCGGAAGCATTATAAAGTTGTCCATGAGTGTATTCTCACAAGGCGGTGCCTGTCCTGATATGACCTTTGATGTTGCTAGGACATAACGCTCAAACAAACAATATACATATACATACATACAAACATACATACATGCATGCATACACGCATACAGACACACACACACACATGGTTAATTGAGGGGGGTGGAACAAGTAGCAGATGTGGTGGGAGAAAAGTCTAGTTTGCAAAAATTCAACCCACAAAGCGCTGAGTTGCTAAAAGTAAAAGTTGCGAAATGACGAGTTTAGGTGTGTGATAGAGGGGTGACGAAAATACAACCAAGCACAAAAAAACACGCATTCACCACCCCCCCCCCACCCCCCAAAAAAAAACACACAAAAAGACCCACTCAAGTGATAAGCCTAAAATATGCCACTTCCACGAAATGCCGAGATCTAAAGCTGGCACGTGACCCATCTCACAGTGAGCAGAACAGGCTCACACAAAGTCACAGTCAACAGAACACACTCACAGTGAGCAGAACAGGCTCGCAGTGAACAGAACTGGCTCGCAGTGAACATACCAGGATCACAGCTAATAGAACAGGCTCACAGTGAACAGAACACATGCACAGTAAACAGAACAGGCTCACAGTGAACAGAACAGGCTCATAGTGAACAGAACAGGTTCACAGTGAACAGAACAGGCTCACAGTGAACAGAACACACTCACAGTAAACAGGACAGGCTCACAGTGAACAGAACTGGCTCGCAGTGAACAGTACAGGCTCACAGTTAATAGAACAGGCTCACAGTGAACAGAACAGGCTCACAGTGAACAGAACAGGCTCACAGTTAATAAAACAGGCTCACAGTGAACAGAACAAGCTCAGGGTGAACAGAACGGACTCAGTGAACAGAACAGGCTCACAGCGAACAGAACAGGCTCACAGTGAACAGAACACTCACAGTGAACAGAGCATACTAATCTGCTACTACTCAGCTGAACATTTACATTCTCTGTAAAAGTGACGACCTGATAATAATATGACAGAATAAGATCTGAACAATTCTCGCAGTGATTATGGCCTTTGCTGCCGACACATCATTAAGGCCCTGTCACATTACGACGCATCTTGCAAGCGCGCGGCCAACGTATAAAATCACTTTTTTACGTCAAGAAGTGTCAAACTTGTTGACACGGGTAGGGGGCAAAGTTGGACGTATGCATATCGTATATATAGCGAATGGCCAACATATGACCAACGTATGGCTAACATGATTCCGGGCACAAAACGCTCACGGTACATTCACAGAATGCCAGTGAACGGTATATAAGTTATTCGATCGCCAGAACTACGCCTCATACTTTACATACGTCAAGACATGCTGGATGGAGTGTAAGTGTGGAGTGTGAGTGGGGTGTGAGTGGGGTGTGTGTGGGATGTATTTGGTATGTGGAGTGTGGGGTATGTGGAGTGTGGGGAATGGAGTTTAAGTTTGGGGTTTAAGTTTGGGGTGTGGGTGTGAGTATGTGCGTCTGTTTGTGAGGGGGTGGGGGGGGGGGGTGTTCCAAGCTTCCCGGACCCAAGTTATGTATCTGTGGTTCCTTTTGTTAGACAAGCCGCTGTCGGTGAATGATGTGCGCAGAACGTGGTGCGCAGTGGTCGGTGTGAAGGGGCAGTGGCACCCACAGACCGCCGCCAGGGGCGCGCCGTACGCACCAACCTACGCACTGACTGACGCACGGACTGATGCACAGACTGATGCCCCGACTGGTGAATCAACTGATGCACCAACTGATACACCAACCGATGCATCAACTGATACACCGAACGTCCGCACATGTCTCATAACGGGTAGTCATATTGGGATACGTGTGCATTGACCATTTAGGCGGGGGGACAGGGAGCGGAGCGGGAGAGGGAAGGAGGGGAGCAGAGGGGGAGGGGAGGAGAAGGAGGGGAGAAAGGAGAAGAGGGAGAGAAGGAGGGAGGGAGAAGGAGGGAGAAGGAGGGGGAGAAGGAGGGGTGAGAAGGAGGGGGAAAGAGGGGAGAGGGGGGGGAGAAGGAGAGGGAAAGAGGGGAGAAGGGGGGACGGGAGGGGAGAAGGAAGGGAGAAGGAGGGGAGAAGGAGGGGAGAAGGAGGGAGAAGGAGGGGAGAGGGAGGGAGAGGAGGGGAGAAGGAGGGGAGAAGGGAGGGAGAGGAGGGGAGAGGGGAGGGGAAAGGAGGAGAGGGGAGAGGGAGAAGGAGGGAGAAGGAGGGGAGAAGGAAAGGGGAGAAGAGAGGGAGAGGGAGGGAGAAGAAGGGGAGAAGGAGGGGAGAAGGAGGGGAGCGGGAGGGGAGAAGGAGGGGAGAAGGAGGGGAGAAGGAGGGGAGAAGGAGGGGAGAGGGAGGGGAAAAGGAGGGGAGAAGGAGGGGGAGGCGTGTGCGTGTGTGTCTGCGTGTGTGGGCGTGTGTGGGCGTGAGTGCGTGAGTGCGTGCGTGAGTGCGTGTGTGTGTGTGTGTGTTTGCACAGCACCCTCACGTGCCTTTTTGCATAATAACAGCCAGGGATCCTGTCGGAATGCAGCGCCATCTGCCCGACCCTTCTTCACCCCCCCCCCCCATCCCAGCCCCCACACACACTTACATACACACACCTGTAGATGTCGGATGCAGCAATCTGCAGCCAGATACACAATGCACGCAACTGGTACACACACGCACATATACACACGCACATACACACATAGATACATACACATATGCACAACACATACATCCATACATACACACACATACATGACACGTTCATATATTCATACATCCGTCCATACATTCACATACATACACACATATACATATTCACACGTACATAAATTCATACATTCATACATATACACATACATACACATGTATACATTCACACATAAACATATTCATTCATACACATATTCATATATACACACATCATACATTCATTCACACATACAACATGCGAGATCATTTCTCAGTTCACCCCTCGTGAAAGTGTATACTTCTGGTGACTGTATAGTGCTGCCCCACTGGTGTACCGTGCTAATACCCCACTGACTTTGATTATCCTGACATTGCGCTGTCCAGTCATTAACCTACGACTGCCAGTGCCAGGCCAGGTAGCTTTGTTAGCCAATTTTACTTTTTGTAAGTCTTTGGTTTGACTCGGCCGGGGATCAAGTGTGCACTGTTCATTTAGGTTCAGTTAGCCGATTAACGACACTTGCTATGGTTGAACATTTTAAAATCTGCCACCCATCAGTAATACCACCAACCCGACTTGTTGCCAGGCCATACCTCTTAAAAAGAAACAAACCAATCAGCAATGTCCCCGACCCGACTTGTTGCCAGGCCATACCTCTTAAAAAGAAACAAACCAATCAGCAATGTCCCTGACCCGACTTGTTGCCAGACCATACCTCTTAAAAAGAAACAAACCAATCAGCAATGTCCCCGACCCAACTTGTTGCCAGGCCATACCTCTTAAAAAGAAACAAACCAATCAGCAATGTCCCCAACCCGACTTGTTGCCAGGCCATACCTCTTAAAAAGAAACAAACCAATCAGCAATGTCCCCGACCCGACTTGTTGCCAGACCATACCTCTTAAAAAGAAAACTGTGTCCGTTTGGTTTTGTGTGTGGTTGTTGGTTGGTTTTAAAAGAAACAAACCATCAGCATGTCCCAACCCGACTTGTTGCCAGGCCATACCTCTTAAAAAGAAACAAACCAATCAGCAATGTCCCCGACCCGACTTGTTGCCAGACCATACCTCTTAAAAAGAAACAAACCAATCAGCAATGTCCCCAACCCGTCTTGTTGCCAGACCATACCTCTTAAAAAGAAACAAACCAATCAGCAATGTCCCCGACCCGACTAGTTGCCAGGCCATACCTCTTAAAAAGAAACAAACCATTGTTGCCAGGCCATACCTCTTAAAAAGAAACAAACCAATTACCAATGTCACCAACCCGACTAGTTGCCAGGCCATACCTCTTAAAAAGAAACAAACCATTGTTGCCAGGCCATACCTCTTAAAAAGAAACAAACCAATCAGCAATGTCCCCGACCCGACTTGTTGCCAGACCATACCTCTTAAAAAGAAACAAACCAATCAGCAATGTCCCCGACTCGACTTGTTTCCAGGCCATACCTCTTAAAAAGGAACAAACCATTGTTGCCAGACCATACCTCTTAAAAATAAACAAACCAATTACCAATGTCACCAACCCGACTTTTTGCCAGCCCATATTCCTTAAAAGAAATAAAACTTGCAACAGTAAACTCCCATGTTATGAATCAAAGTTGCACAGTCCGATGGTTTTGAGTTTCTGCCATATTTGTTAGACAAATAGATCAGGTTCACTGTTTTAATATACTTTAGCTTAGGTAAATAACTGTTATTTTAAAGGGCTAACTTTGGAGATATTTGAAGTAAAAATAAATTTGGTGTGCACACCAAAATGTGTTGTGTAACTTGTTATGCAAATATTATTTGGAATGGAGTCCACCTGCATTGCTTGTCTGCGATTAACCTATATACATGTCTTTGTGGTGCTATATGAGCACATGGTTAATTATGAGTCTGCAGGACAGTAGGGGATGTTATGCGACTCATTCTTTGTAATACATTGGTGCCTGTAAGCCACCCGATATAAAGTCGATATATGACTGAGTGATGTTATTGTGTAGCTTTGTACTTCAGGTCAGCGGGCCGACATGCACTCCAGTAGGGGGTACTTCCTATGTTAGTAATTGCTTGCTTGTCTACTGCTCACTTGACTGGGGTGGAGCGCCTTGGCTACCAGCTCAATGCTCCCAATACGGGGGAGCTACCAACTCAGGGGGGGCGTCACGTGCGGGCATGCTCCCCCACAATTCACCTCACTCGCACATAATTTTGACTTTAATAAAGCACAGGGGCCTTTTAGGAGGTTCCAGCCAGAGATAGCGCAACCAAACTAATTGTATTGTCTTCTCATTTACGTACTAGATAAAATAATATTTGGAAAGCATAGACTAACCTGCAACAGTGATAGGTTCTATTAAATCGAAATCGACTTAATGTTCCCTCTATGCGGCAATAGGTGTCACTAGCTTAACTGGCGGGGTGACACCCCGCCAGTGACACCTATCACCAGTGACAGCGAGTGACATCTATCGGCAGAATCTGGAACCACTCTATTCTGGTACTTTCCCCTTAACTGGTGTAGTGCACAAGTATCTAAATTGGACACGTCGGATCAAATCTAGCCAAGTGCTTTGGGTTAAAAATTGTCACGCTTTCATCGGACTGCACAACTTGAATGCAGACATAGTTCATCTTAGGACGTCCAGTTTTAGTTTGTGCGCAGGAATACATGGCGCACCTAACGACGCACTTCCGGAAAAAGAAAACCAGTCTCGAGAACATGGAGCAGACTTCACTCAAACCTATGCAGCATCTGAGGCACGTGCCCGAAACCTACAAGCCTCACCAGTCTGCCCGGCTCACATCCCTTACCCACCACACATCCCGCAAACCCGCCCTCATCCTCCTCCCCGCTCTCCTCCCCCGCCCCCTACCCGCTTCTCCCCGAACCCCACCCGCCTGCCCCCCACCCACACATCCGTATTCTCCCCTCCCCCCCACCCGCCCGCCCCCACCCTCACATCTGTACCCGCCCCTCCCCCAACCCACCTCGCGCCGGCTTCTGGAGGCGGGCTATGGGAGGGCGCTGACCGCAGCAACGAGCCGCTTTTGGCCACCTACCATAAAGGCACGCACCGGGAACCGGGAACGATGCACCGGGAACGATGCACCGGGCACGAGGCACCAATAAACATGAGGCACCAGGCACGAGGCACCAAAAAGCATGAGGGACCGGAAACGAGGCACCGGGAACGAGGCACCTGGCATGAGGTATCAAGAAGCATGAGACACCAAGAAGCACGAGGCACCAGGCACGAGGCATCAAGAAGCGCGAGGCACCAGGCACCAGGCACCAGGAAGCACGAGGCACCGGGTACGAGGCACCAAGAAGCACGAGGCACCGGGAACGATGCACCGGGAACGAGGCACCTGGCACGAGGTACCAAGAAGCATGAGGCACCAAGAAGCACGAGGCACCGGGCACAAGGCACCAAGAAGCATAAGGCACCAGGCACGAGGCACCAGCACAAGGCACGAAGCACCAAGAAGTACCAGGCATGAGGCACCGGGCACAAGGCATCAGGCACCAAGAAACACAAGGCATCGGGCACCAAGAAGCACGAGGCACTGGGCATGAGGCACCAGGCACGAGGCAGCGGGCACAAGGCATCAGACACTGAGCACCAAGAAGCACGAGGCACCGGGAACGAGGCACGAAGTACCGGGCACGAGGCATCAGCTATCGGGAACCAGGGCAGCGCGCAGTCACCACCGTTTAGCGGCCGGTGTAAACAGCACAAATCCAGGCCAGCATCGCGTAAAAACCACGGCAACATTTTGTAGTTAAAGTTAAAGAAGTTGTGGTGAATCTCACCATCTGCCACATTAGAGATGGATGCTCGGCCACCCCATATAGTGCGCACACTAATTCAGAAGAGACTTATTCATTTGGTCAGTTCCTTGTAGGTGCTCAGGATTCAGACGCCCAACAAATATCCGAGGGTGGGGTAGAAGAAAGGGAGGGAACAGTGGTAGAATAGATGCATTGGTTCTTGGTGGGCGAGCCGAGGTGGGGGGGGGGGGGGGAGTGTTTGAGAGGAGAGGAGAGGAGAGATGAGGAGAGATGAGGAGGATCGCCATCTGCACATTAGAAATGGATGCCATTTGAACGTGATCACCCGAGTTGAGTCTCCTGTTTTGGTAGATTGTGGGATTCGAACCCATGGGTTCGAACCTTGGTCGAGTCGAACCAATGACTTAAATATTAGTACTTTTCGCTTCCTAACCAGGTGCTCTGCATTATTAGGATAGGGCAAGAACGGGGTTGGCTCAGTGTCAGGATAATGTGACTGAGTGGGATAACAGGTCATGGTGCTGGCGGTTTGGTCTCCCAGTGGGGAAGCACTGTAAAGTTGCTTTGAGTGCGTACTGTCCCATTCGGTACCCAACCTTAGATGTTGCCAGGATGTAAAACTCCAACATCCAACCAACACCACCCTGTCAATCGGCACCAGGCACACCGCCACCCGGTACCCGGCACCCGGCCGCCCTCCGCCAAACCCACCTGTCAGGTACCAGCTATGAGGCACCGTCAGCAGGAATTACTTCACCCCGACCCACCTACCACCCACCACCCTCCACATACCCACCCCAACCACCCTCCACATACCCACCCTCCACATACCCACCCTCCACATACCCACCCCAACACCCTCCACCCACCCCACCCACCGCAAACTACACCACTCTACTTAAACCCCTCCACCCCCTAGCAGCATCCACCCCCCACACCTCCCACCCGACCCCACCCCCTCCACTATCTAATGGCTCGTGCCTCAGGGAAAGCCTTGGTTGGCACCAATGTGGCACTCGCCCACTGCTAATACCGCTGACAAAGGCTGTTGACTGAATCAGCGAGTGTTCGCACCCACCATTTTTCACAAGTGCAGTCACGTGTAGTGGCAGAGGAATATTTCGCTAACTTGCACAAAAAGAGAGGAGATCCTGCCGTACTTCCATAGAAATCAGAATAAATGAACTCAACACTGCAGCACCAGACCAACCTACATCATAGCAGCCCGCTGTACTGGAACAGCCGAGCAATAAATACCGTACTTCCAACCGAGTTCATATCATTGACACCTGCTGTGTGAAGCCACAATTGAAGCCACCAATGACATACCTGCCAACTTTTGTTAAACGAAAATCCTAATAATAGAAATCCATCCGAGCGAAGCGAGGCGCGCAAGCGTTCTAGGGGGGTCCGGGGGCATGCCCCCCCCCAGAAAAATTTGAAAAATACATAAAAAATGGTGCATTCTGGTGCATTTTCAGAGACATTTTAGGCACATTATTAAAAAAATTATTACCAGTTGAAAAAGCGGAATAATATGTTTATAATTCGTAGGGCGGAATGAGAATAAAAAAATCGTAATTATTCCGCCAAAATCGTAATAGTTGGCAGGTATGCAATGAGGCCACGATTGAAGCCACGGTTGAGGCCATGACTGAAGCCACGATTGAGGCCACCATTTGAAGCCACCATTGAAGCCACGATTGAGGCCACCATAGAGGCCACCATTGAAGCCACGATTGAGGCCACCAATTGAAGCCACCATTGAGGCCATCATTGAAGCCACCATTGAGGCCACCATTGAGGTCACCATTTGAAGCCACCACTGAAGCCACCACTGAAGCCACCACTGTAGCCATCAGTGAAGCCACCATTGCCCGACCTCAATGCCATACGCTGAAGTCAGCTGATAATGTCATTTGCTGCGGTTGAAAGGTTCGCACCCACCTACCAGCTTCAACCAATTATTTTAACGGCATTTCAAAGCCACTTGAAGCAAAGTTTTACCCTACTCCATTCAGTACAAATAACCATTCCCAATCACTCAGTGAGACCACCAACTGTCAGCCAGGCATTGCACTAGTGGTTTATTATGACACGAGGGTAAGTGATTCCCAGCTGCAAATTGCTGGGAGTGGCAGACCTAAGCGGGTATTGCGATACCAGTTTGTTTCTGGTCTTGACACATGGTGACGCTGGAGGGGCTGGGTGTGACACGCTGGAGGTGGGCACCCGGAGGGCTTCTATTGCCGTCTGTTCTGGGCACTGGGCGCGTTAGCCGAATCGGTAGAGCATGGGCCTCCTGTGCGGGAGATCGGGAGTTCAGTTCCCATTCGAGTCAAAGCAATGACTTACAACATTTATACTTGTTGCTTCCTAGCCTAGCGCTCGGCATTACTAGGATATGGGGAGGACTGGGTTGGCCCAGTGTCAGGATAATATGACTGAGTGGGATATCAGGTCATGATCATGCTGGTGGCCTGATTTCCCAGCACTATAAAATCACCATGAGTGTGCACTGTCACATGTCAGTACCTGTCAAGTACGGTCGTGAAATAGGTCATCCATGAAAGGACTACATGTTTTATATTGTACACATAACGGTATTGCTATATAATATTAACCAATGCTTTTGGGTGTGATTGGGGTTTTATGTCCCACAAACAAATTATCACGAGGCAACAATACGCACTCACAACAACTTAATATTTCTGCCAGCAACATAACGCGATATCCCACCCAGTCACATTATTCTGGCATATCTACAAATATTTAAATACTTTGAGTGCCCACATTGCATGAATCCTAAAGCACGTATACACTAATGATGGAACACCTGATCACTATTTTTATCAAAGCACATCTCAGAAGCAGCTCCAGTCAGAGGTAACTAGCCCGGTGTGCAATACCAGATGAACACTTCCTGTCCACATTTAGTGGAGTCTGCCAGTCACGTGCTGTAAAGCGACCACATCACACCCGCCCTTTTAATCTAATCAGGAGCAAAAATCGAAGAAAATACCGAGAAACGCCGCTCTCTGCAACAAGGTGTTTCCCGCCGCCATAACTCGGGGTGAGTGTGGTGTGTGGTGTGGTGTGTGTGTGTGTGGGGGGGGGGTGATGTGGGGCAGGCGGTGACATGCTCGCCCTGTGTCAGGGGTAGTAGGGGTGTGTGGGTGTGTGTGGTGATGTGGGGGCTCGGCAGTGACATGCTCGCCCTGTGTCAGGGGTAGGGGTGTGTGGGTGGGGTGTGTGTGGGGCAGTGACATGCTCGCCCTGTGTCAGGGGTATGGAGTGTGTGGGTGTGTGGGTGGTGTGTGGTGATGTGGGGGTGGGGCGGTGACATGCCCGCCCTGTGTCAGGGGTGTGCAGTATCAGTATAGTTTCCAAACGCAAGAAAAGGCAAGAAACCGACATTTAAGGACACTAAGTTCACTACTGAAATAAAAAGGCCACACAAAATAACAGCGCCCCCCCCCCCCACCCACCTGGGAAAACAACAAGCAGTTTGGTGTGCATCACTGTCTTATTGCTCTGAGAACGAAAGGAAAGTTTGTTTTATTTAACGACACCTCTAGAGCACATTGATTTTTATCATCGGCTATTGGAAGTCAAACATATGGTCATTCTGATATATTTCTTTGGTGGAAACCCACTGTTGCTACATAGGGTACTCTTTCCGATAAGCAGCAAGGGGTCTTTCATAGGCACTTTCCCACAGACAGGACAGCACATACCACAACCTTTGATGAACCAGTTGTACACCACTGGTTTGCTCTGAGAACAACACAAAAGGGGGCGGTAGTGGGTGAGTCTACAGGACAGGGGCTCACAAGTAGAAAAGTCTCCCTTGCCTCATCTCATGTAGGCTCAGGCTGAACGCATCTGTCATTTACAGCTTGCACTCCCCCCGGCCAACCTGCACCCGGAGTGGAGGATCCGGAGTGCAGGTGTGTGTGTGTGTATATGTGGGTGTGGGTGGGTCTGGTGGGAGTGTCGTGTGCGTATGTGGTGTGGGTGTGTATGTGGTGTGGGTGTGTGTGTATGTGGTGTGTGTGTGTGGGGGGGGAGTGTGTCGTGCGTGTATGTGGTGTGGGTGTGTATGTGGGTGTGTGGGGAGTGTTCGTGTGTGTATGTGGTGTGTGTATGTGATGTGTGTGTATGTCTGTGTAACAGTGTCGTCTGTGTTGTGTGTATATGTGGTGTGGGTCTGGTGGGAGTGTGTCGTGTGCGTATGTGGTGTAGATGTGTGTATGTGGTGCGTGTGTGGGGGGGAGTGTGTCGTGCGTGTATGGTGTGGGTGTGTATGTGGTGTATGTGTGTGGGGAGTGTTCGTGTGTGTAGGTGGTGTGTATGTTATGTGTGTGTATGTCTGTGTAACAGTGTCGTCTGTGTTGTGTGTATATGTGGTGTGGGTGTCGGCGGGTGTATGTGGTGTGGGTGGTGTATGTGGCATGGGTGTGTTTGAGGGGAGTGTGTCGTGTGTGTTGTGCAGGGGGTGTAAGCGTTGTCAATAATTGGTGTGTATGTGGCGTGGGTGTGTGTGGGGGAGTATGGTGTGTGTTGTGTGTGTGTGGGGGGGGGGGTGTAAGTGTTGTCAATATGTGATGTGCATGTGTGGTATGGTCCGTGTGTAAATATGTGCGGTGTAGATATGTGTATATATGTGTGTCGTGGGGGTGATGGAAATGGGAAATATTGTGCCTGGAGCGGGAATCGAACCCACATCTCTTGCATTCCTGGCCAGTGTGCTAAGCATTACACCATCTAGGATGTCATGACCCTACCCACGCCCACCTGTCCATGCAGCTCCTTGCCTGAGAGGTTGGTGTAGACTACTACATGTGCATGTGTCGAAGTGTCGTGTATGTAGATGTATCTGTGTGTGTTATATGAATGTGTGTGGCGTAGGTGTGTGATGTATAGTAGATGTGTAAGTGTGGTGTGAGTGTGGTGTGAGTGTGGTGTGAGTGTGGTGTGAGTATTGTGTGAGTGTGGTGTGAGTGTGGTGTGAGTGTGGTGTGAGTGTAGTGTGAGTGTGGTGTGAGTGTGGTGTGAGTGTGGTGTGAGTGTGGTGTGAGTGTGGTGTGAGTGTGGTGTGAGTGTGGTGTGAGTGTGGTGTGAGGGTTGTGTGAGTGTGGTGTGAATGTGGTGTGAGTGTGACTGTGGTGTGAGTGTTGTGTGAGTGTGGTGTGAGTGTGGTGTAAGTGTGACTGTGAGTGGAGTGTGCGACTGAGTGGGGTGAGTGGTGTGTGGGGTGAGTGGGGTGTGGGATGTGTGGTGTGTGAAGTGAATGGTCAGTGGAACCCCACACATGTGTGTCACAAACCAAACACCAGTATATTTATCGATCCAAAAGAAGTACAAAATGTAGATTCTTATTGAGGAATGTTGGTGAATTGTAGGTGCGAATCGTTAGTCACACAAACAAGGAGAAGGGTAGAAAAGAAGGAGAAAGGGAGGAAAGTAGGGAGGGAGGGTGTGAAGGAGGGGTATGGAGAGGTGCAGTGAGAGGGGAAGGAGGGAAAGAAGGAAAGAGGAAAGACAGAAAGGAAGGAAAGAAAGGAGCGATGGAAAGGAAGGAAGAAAGAAAGAGAGAAAGAAAGAAAGAAAGAAAGAAAAAGAAAGAACGAAGGAAGGACATAACGAATGATATGAATGAAGGAACAAAGGAAGGAAGGAATGAAGGAAGGAAAGAAGGAAGGAAAGAAGGAAGGAAAGAAGGAAGGAAGGAAAGAAGGAAGGAAAGAAGGAAGGAAAGAAGAAATGAAGGAAGGAAGGAAGGAAGGAAGGAAGGAAGGAAGGAAGGAAGGAAGGAAGGAAGGAAGGAAGGAAGGAAGGAAGGAAGGAGGATTTAGGGGCGGGGAAGTATAAGTGAATGATCGTTGTATGGTCCCAACGTGTACAAATAGACACCTATCAGAAACGCCGGTACCAGCAACGATATGACATGTCGCACAGTCAACGCTTCTGGCTTACTATAAAATCATCCCCCCCGGAAAGATAGCGTCCGACTAAAGATTCGGGTAACTATGTGAACTAGGTGACCAGCTCCAGTTGTGTATATTGGTGCACGACACTAGGTTCTACTTAATGACGGTTCACACTGGTACACATGCACCAACACTAACACTAACACTGACACTGACACTAACCATAACTGGTTGTCTAACTTGGTGCACTACACTGCGTTCTATTTAGTGGAGGTACACACTCCTCACCCGCACTAACACTGACACTAACACTGACAATAACACTGACAGTAACATTGACACTGACACTGTGACAGCAACACTGACACTGACACTAACACTAACCAGACATTGGTTGTCTAGCTTGGTGCACTAAACTGGGTTATATTTAGTGGTGCTGAGTTCACTCATACACACGCACTAACACGGATACTGGCACTGACACTGGCACTAACACTAACCATGCACTAGTTGTCTAGCTTAGTGCACTACACTGAGTTCTACTTAGGGGCAGCTTACACTGCTACACCGGCACTTTGGTGGGTGGCGACCAGGAACTGTTAGTCCAACACGCCTCCCATCTTGCACACATTTCATTACATCGTGGGGCGGACATGCGCCGGTTTACTAAATTCCCATTCACTTCTAGGCGAAATTAGCAATGCTAATAAAACGGTTATACAATTCTACACGTGTGTAGGCATATGTAATGGTCCGAGTGATTTCAAATGGACCATCAGCCGAAGACTGACGTCCAATTAAAACCAACTTGTCCACTGTGAGGGATATTATGATGCCTACAAGATGTACAATTGTCTTTTTTGGGGGGCGTTTGTACTGAGCTATTTTCCCACTTACTATGGAACCATATTCTAGTGACTTCATGTGACACTAGTGTCATGTAGCCGAGCTGACCGATTGATTGATGGTGATGTTACACCCGGCGAAGGCTACATTCATGGTTACAAGTCACTAGAATGTATTATGTCACTCTGTTTTCCCTAGAAACTAACAAACATGTGTCAAAGGACAGTGAAAGTGATGTAAAATTATTGATACCAACAGTTACAAAGGGGCGATGCAGTCCAGCTGTCCTGAGAAATGTTCTAATTTGTTCATCCTTTCCATTCATAAAGAGGTTTCACATGTTATTTACATTGAAAAAATGTATGTGTAATGGCTGGCACACACCTCCCGTTTGTGCGCACCCACCTACCGTATACGATCTAAAACTGCCCGTTTCACGCACAAAAATCGCTAGGTGTGCGCTCCCCGCGCACACCTAGCGATTGCGATTCGCGACTAAAAACTCAGTTTTAGGGCTAAAACGGGCCGATTACGATTGCGATTCGCGATTCGAAAAATGAATCGGCCCGTTTTTCAGTTTTAAGCGGGTCGGGTCGGGTCGCGAGTTTTAGTGCGCGAATCGTAAACGGGAGGTGTGCGCCAGCCATAAGGTTATGAAATGCACACAAGCGAGTCCACTGCGTTGAGTGTCAGTGCGTGCGTGTGAGAAGTGAGAAGCTGTGAGTTAGACGAATGGCCGGTCTGGCTGTCAGTGAGGACCACTTGTTGACGCTGAGTTAGACAAGCGGCCCATGTGGCTGTCAGTGAGGACCACTTGTTGACGCTGAGTTAGACAAGCGGCCCATGTGGCTGTCAATGAGTACCACTTGTTGACACTGAGCTAGACAAGCGGCCCATGTGGCTGTCAGTGAGGACCACTTGTTGACACTGAGTTAGACAAGCGACCTGTGTGGCTGTCAGTATGGACCACTTGTTGACACTAAGTTAGACAAGCGGCCCATGTGGCTGTCAGTGAGGACCACTTGTTGACACTGAGTTAGACGAGCGGCCTGTGTGACTGTCAGTGAGGACCACTTGTTGACACTGACTTAGACGAGCGGCCTGTGTGGATGTCAGTGAGGACCACATGTTGAAACTGAGTTAGACAAGCGGCATGTGTGGCTGTCAGTGAGGACCACTTGTTGCCGGAACTCCACACGACGCTGTGCCAGGTTGGCTACAGACGAGAGGATGCTTGATAATTTCACAGCTAATTACTTTCTCTCATTGCAGTATCTAATAATTCCAAGCACCAGACTACATTACAAAAAGGGACAGTTTTTAATTCACTGGTTTGGTTCGGTTGGATTTGAACCCCACAGGTTCTCATCCCACAACCTCCCACATAGGAAGTGGGTGCTTAACTCATTTGCCTATCCCTTCCGGTTTGCATTTCGTTCGGTTTGGCTTAGCTCGGTTCGGCTCGGCTCAGGGTGGCTCAGTTTGACTCGGTCTGGCTCGATTTGGCTCAGTTCAGCTCGGGTTGGCTCAGCTCGGTTCCGTTCCGTTTGGCTCAGCTCGGTTCCATTCGACTCGGTCCTGTTCTGTTCTGTTCTGTTCGACTCAGCTCGGTTCGGCTCGACTCGACTCGTCTCTGTTAGATCTGAACTGACGAACCATTGGATCTATTAGATGACCACTATTACTGAACTTTCCTGAAGCCACATTCACCAATGTAACTTTGTTTGTTTGTTGTTTTACGTCCTAGCAACATCTAAGGTCATATCAGGACGAGTACCAACTTGTGACAGTGCACACTCATGGTGACTTTATAGTGCTGCCCCACTGGGAAACCAGGCCATCAGCACCATGACCTGATACCCCCCTCAGTCACATTATCCTGACACTGAACCGACCAGTCCTTGCCCTATCCTAATACTGCCAAGCACCAGGCTAGGAAGCGATAAGTATAAATTGTTACGTCATAGGTTTGACTAGAACAGGATTAGAACCCACAAACTCATCGGTTCAGATATCCTGATCTCCCAAAACAGCTCTACTCATTCGGCCACCCCGTCTGGTCCCTAAAGTAACTAAAGCCATTGCTGCTGCTCTATGACCTCCGAGCCACTGCTGTGCTGCTTGCCTGCATTGCTGATCTAAGGTGACTGGACTGGCAGTTTGTTGAACAGTATCTCACCGCAGATCACTCAGCATAGCTCCTCCCCCTCAAAAGCAATGATGTCATATTACACCAAAAAAAACATGAGCGAGTAAAATTGCTGAGATGCGGAGGTGTGATCTGTATACAGTAAGGGCCCTATTAGTTTTTCATGTGAAACAAAGGCTAGGATAAAGCGAAGTAAAACCTTAAGACAATGGAGAATGACACTTCCAAAGTGCAACCTGTACAGAGGACTGCCATCCCTGGTGCTGCATGTTGACAAAGTACAGTCTGTACTGAGGGCTGCCTGCCCTGGTGCTGCATGTAGGCAGTGTACAGCCTGTACTGAGGACTGCCTGCCCTGATGCTGCATGTTGGCAACATACAGAGCTGTACCGAACACTGTCTGCCCTGGTGCCGCATGTTGGCAATGTACAACCTGTAGAGGACTGCCTGCCCTGGTGCTGCATGTTGGCAATGTACAGCCTGTACAGTGGACTGCCTGCCCTGGTGCCACATGTTGGCAATGTACAGTCTGTAACAGAGGACTGCCTGCCCTGGTGCCGCATGTTGGCAATGTACAGCCTGTACAGAGGACTGCCTGCCCTGGTGCCGCATGTTGGCAATGTACAGCCTGTACAGTGGACTGCCTGCCCTGGTGCCGCATGTTGGCAATGTACAGTCTGTAACAGAGGACTGCCTGCCCTGATGCCGCTTGTTGGCGATGTACAGCCTGTACAGTGGACTGCCTGCCCTGGTGCCGCATGTTGCCGATGTACAGCCTGTACAGAGTACTGCCTGCCCTGGTGTCGCATCTTGGCAATGTACAGTCTGTAACAGAGGACTGCCTGCCCTGGTGCCGCATGTTGGCAACATAGAGCCTGTACAGTGGACTGCCTGCCCTGGTGCTGCATGTTGGCAATGTACAGCCTGTACAGAGGACTCCCTGCCCTGGTGCCGCATGTTGGCAATGTACAGTCTGTAACAGAGGACTGCCTGCCCTGGTGCTGCATGTTGGCAATGTACAACCTGTACAGAGGACTGCCTACCCTGGTGCCGCATGTTGAAAATGTAGTCTGTATAGAGGACTGCCTGCCCTGGTGCTGCATGTTGGCAACGTACAGCCTGTACAGAGGACTGCCTGCCCTGGTGTCTGTAGTGTATGTATCAGCATACATATATACAACAGTGTCGAATGTTGGCAAAGTACAGCCTCCGAAGAAAAAAGCGGAAATGCTGATATTCTCCCATGTTTAACACTTGCAGGGAATCTCGGAAAATTTCCGGAAGTCGGGTTGCATATATATTGGTATACGATGATAGTGCTGCGCCATTTGAAGCATGTATAGTAGTAGTATACGCTGATAGTGCTGCGGCGTTTGGAGCATTTATTAGAGGCATACACTGATAGTGCTGTGGCGTCTGCACCACGTATTAGTATAGATCTACGCTGATGGTGCTGCAGGATTGAAAACGCGGAGATCTTTCATCGATGAGCCTGTACCGAGGACTGACTGCCCTGGTTCCGCATGTTGGCAATGTACAGCCTGTACAGAGGACTTGCCTGCTCTGATGCATGCCGGGCCAGGCTGGCAAAACGCAGTGCGGGCCGCCATTGGCCTGGAATCTGACCGGCGCTGTCTGGGACTCACGTGTTTGTAAATAGAGCCGGTAACCCCATCTCACTGTGCGACCAGCCAGCAGGCTGTAGTCTACCAACTGTCAACACAGCCTTACAGACCCCACAGTCTGTGCAGGAGGGTGAAGCGCCATCTCAGGGTGAGAGAGGGGGGGGGGGAGAAGAGGAGGAGAGGTGAAGAGGAGGGGTGGGGAGGGGAGGGGAGAGGGGTGGGAGGGGAGGAGAGGAGAGGGAGGGGAGAGGGAGGAGGGGGGGGAAGAGGAAAGGAGGGGAAGGGGAGAAGGGGGAGGGGATGGAGGAGTGAGGGGAGGGTAGGGGGGAGGGGAGGAGGGGTATGGGAGCGGAGGAGGGGTAGGGGAGGGGAGGAGAGGGAGAGGAGGGGGGGAGGAGGGGAGGACGGGGAGGAGGGGTAGGGGGAGATGGGGACAGGGGGTAATGGGAGTGTGCAGTGTGTACTCATTTCTCAAGACGTGACACTAAGGCTTGTTGGGGCACCACTCCCTGGTTGTGTTGGTATCAGCCCTCTTTACCTGTCCTGTTTCCACAGCCTCTGACAGTCGGCGACCTCCAGTCCTGTCAGACCTCCAGCCTTGTCAGACCTCCATCCCTGTCGGCCACCCCCCCCCCCCCCTCTCCCCACGCACACTGCCATCATTCATGGCCGGCGTCGGCGATTACGACACCTCAGTCTACTGCTCGCCTTGTGCTGCCCCCTGGTGTGCGTGGCGAACAACCACCGGCGCCTCGTGCACTAGGGGGGTGAGGGGGGAGGGGAGGGGGAGGAGGTGTCTAGGGCAGGTGTGGTCAGGCAGAGTGCCCAAGTGCTACCCCCATCACTACCCCCGCACGCGTAAGTGTGAGTGTGTGTGAGTATGTGAGTGTGTGAGTGCGAGTGAGTGTGTGAGTGAGTGAATGTGTGCATGTCTGAGTGTGTGTGTGAGTGTGTGAGTGAGTGTGTGAGTGGGTGTGGGTGTGAGTGTGTGTGGGTGTGAGTTTGTGTGTCTGTGAGTGTGTGTGTGAGTGAGTGAGTGTGAGTGAGCGTGTGTGAATGAGTGAGAGTGTGAGTGAGTGCGAGTGAGTGAGAGTGTGAGTGAGTGAGAGTGTGAGTGAGTGTGTGAGTGAGTGTGTGAGTGTGAGTGAGTGTGTGAGTGAGAGTGAGTGAGTGTGTGAGTGAGTGAGAGTGACATAGTGTGAGTGTGTGAGAGTGACTGTGCGAGTGAGTGAGAGAGTGTGAGTGTGTGAGTGTGTGAGAGTGTGAGTGAGTGTGTGAGTGAGTGTGAGGTGTGGGTGTGCTTATAGAGTACACCTGTCTCCTAATGGTGACGATGATTGTTCTCCCCACCTGTATACCAAAACGTGTTCTCAATAGTGCGCACAACCAATAATCTAAGACCACTTTTTAACTAAACATAGATCAAGTGCCTGGGATTGCTTACCCTTAAAGTTGCATAGTCCGATGAAAGTATCCGATTTTCAAAATCAAAACATTTGCCTAGATTTCATCCTAGATATCCAATTTCGATACCGGGACACTTATGAAGCATTATCTGTATAGAAGGGGGATATTAAGTCAATTTATGGTGCTGTCACATTACGACGCTTCTCACCGGTGCGCCGCAACACGCAAAATCACTTTTAATCATCGAGACACGTAAAACCTTTCGGCATCAGCGCAACGTATTGGTAGCGTGCGGCCGACGTTATGAGAAAAAAAAAAAAAAAGTTTGGCGCGCCGTCCTGATATGACCTTAGATGTTGCTAGGATGTAAAACAACAACAAACTAACAAAGCAACAGTTTGGTGCAACGTGTGGGAACGACCCTCACGCGCGCGTGGGCGTATGCCTAGCGTTCGCATAACGTTATTCCAGCGCGTTTAACGTATCTCGACGCACCCCTAATGTCGCCATAATGTTGGCACCCGCGCGTCGGCGCATGTCGAAAGTTTTGTGCAAGCGCAAAACTTTTGACGTGCAATGATGCACGCCGCCGACCCTCGTCGACCATCGCCATCCATCAACGAATACCAATGCGCGCCTAACGCTTCCTCATGTATCCCGACATTGCGCCAAAAAATCACATACGTCGACGCGCGTTGGCGAGAAGCATCGTAATGTGACAGGGCCATTAGTAGAACCTTTTAGTGTTACGGTTGAAGTCTACAGTGTCAGAATTTTGACGCGCTTACCAAAACAAATATTGCATGTTTTCACTTCAAATATCTCCACAGTTAGCCATTTCAATTGAAAGTTACTTCAAACTAGATTCAAAGTAGATTCTAATGATCAATCTGATGTTTTATCTCAGAAAATGGCAGAAACTCAAAACCGTCGGACTATGCTGCTTTAAGCAGCCCTCCAGATGGCGCTGTGGAAATGATGACCGGCCAGCGTCTTTAACCTATTTCCGCGCCTCCCCCCGGCCACGGCGCGAACTAAATCCAGGCCAAGATCCACAACGAGGCTAAGTGGGGCACCCAGCTCAAACAACCACGGGGGCCACAGCAACGCAATCACAGCCCGGCTGTGAAGGGTGTTGGGGGTTGTGAAATGCGCTATTAAAGGGTTTGTGTGTGGAGAGGGGAGGTATAAAGTGTGAGAGGGGGTTAACTGGTCTGTTTGCAGGTAGAATCGCTGTTTGCAGTATGTGTGTGTGTGAAATGAGCTGCTTGCAGGGTGTATGTGTGTATGTGTGTAATGAGCTGTTTGCATGGTGTGTTTGTGTGAAATGAGTTGTTTGCAAGGTGTGTTTGTGAAATGAGCTGTTTGCAGGGTGTGTGTGAAATGAGTTATTTGCAGGGTGTGTGTGAAATGAGTTGTTTGCAGGGTGTGTGTGAAATGATGTTTGCAGGGTGTGTGTGTGGGTGAGGGTGTGTGAAATGAGCTGTTTGCAGGATGTTTGTGAGGGGGTGTGAAATGAGCTGTTTGCAGGGTGTGTGTGAAATGAGCTGTTTGCAGGGCGGGTGTGAAATGAGCTGTTTGCATGGTGTGTGTGAAATGAGCTGCTTGCAGGGTGTGGGTGTGTGAAATGAGCTGTTTGCAGGGTGTGGGTATGTGAAATGAGCTGTTTGCAGGGTGTGGGTGTGTGAAATGAGCTGCTTGCAGGGTATGTGTGTGTGTAATTAGCTGTTTGCAGGGTGTGTTTGTGTGAAATGAGTTGTTTGCAGGGTGTGTGTGAAATGAGCTGTTTGCAGGGCGTGTGTGAAATGAGCTGTTTGCAGGGTGTGTGTGAAATGAGCTGCTTGCAGGGTGTGGGTGTGTGAAATGAGCTGCTTGCAGGGTGTGGGTGTGTGAAATGAGCTGTTTGGAGGGTGTGGGTATGTGAAATGAGCTGTTTGCAGGGTGTGGGTGTGTGAAATGAGTTGTTTGCAGGGTGTGTTTGTGAAATGAGCTGTTTGCAGGGTGTGTGTGTGAAATGATGTTTGCAGGGTGTGTGTGGGTGAGGGTGTGTTAAATGAGGTGTTTGCAGAATGTGTTTGAGGGTGTGTGAAATGAGCTGTTTGCAGGGTGTCTGTGTGTGAAATGAGCTATTTGCAGGGTGTGTGTGAAATGAGCTGTTTGCAGGGTGTGGGTGTGTGAAATGAGCTGTTTGCAGGGTGTGGGTATGTGAAATGAGCTGTTTGCAGGGTGTGGGTGTGCGAAATGAGTTGTTTGCAGGGTGTGGGTGAAGTGAGATGTTTGCAGGGTGTGTGTGTGGGTGAGGGTGTGTGAAAAGAGCTGTTTGCAGGGTGTGTTTGTGAAATGAGCTGTTTGCAGGGTGTCTGTGAAATGAGCTGTTTGCAGGGTGTGTTTGTGAAATGAGCTATTTGTAGGGTGTGTGAAATGAGCTGTTTGCAGGGTGTGTGAAATGAGCTGTTTGCAGGGTGTGTGTGAAATAAGCTGTTTGCAGGGTGTGTGTGTGAAATGAGCTGTTTGCAGGGTGTATGTGTGTGTGAAATGAGCTGTTTGCAGGGTGTATGTGTGAAATAAGCTGTTTGCAGGGTGTGTCTGTGTGTGAAATGAGCTGTTTGCAGGGGGTGTATGTGTGTGAAATGAGCTGTTTGCAGGGTGTGTCTGTGTGTGAAATGAGCTGTTTATAGGGTGTGTGTGAAATGCGCTGTTTGCAGGGTGTGTGTGGGTGTGAAATAAGCTGTTTTTAGGGTGTGTGCATGTGTGTATATATAATGGGCTACAAAGCTAAGGACTCACAACTGAAGAGGCAAAGAAAGCCACGGGCGAATTGGCTAAGAAGTGACATTTTAAATCATGGTTGAAGCTTTTAGAACCTAGATGTGCTTGTTTCTTAGAGTTTTACGTCCTAGTAACATCTAAGGTCATATCACGACGGGCTAAAGGGGCTGTCACATTACGGCGTATGGCGGGAGCGTATTGAAAACCTACGTACGCCATCGGGTGCCACTTTCGGGTGTGTTTGAGCGTATGCGTAGCGTATGCGTAGCGTGCCAGGACATTTTTTGACATTTTGGGCCATACGCCCACATAGGTCGTGTTTTTTTGAGTATGCACAAAAAAAAGGACGGACGAATTTATGAAAGCGTATGGCGGCGTATGCATCATAAGCTTCACATACGCCGGCGTGTTGCGGCACTGGCGGCGTATGCGTAGCGTATGAGTAGCGTATGCGGCGTATATGACGTAAGCCGCTACGCCGCCATACGCTTCCGCCATACGCCGTAATGTGACAGCCCCTTACAGAGAGATTCTTGGTCCCACAATAAAAGCTTTACCGTAAAGTTGTACACAACCAAATGCAAAAAGAAAAGCTGTCGCTAATGCTTAGGTCACAAATGCTGTGGTCGCCGTACGGTGCTGCAGTCTGCATTTCAGTTTGAGCAAATGGGTCTGTGGTTTATCTATTCACAAATCGTAGGTTACCGCAAGGCACCTTGGGGTTTGTCTCTAACTTTATGCACGTATTTAATATACAAAAATGTAGCTTTCTTAATATTGATCAGACAAACATGAATATTGTACCATATTGATATTCATTGATGTCCAAAAAGGTGACCGCACGGTGTTGTGGTGTTCTTGGGACCTGCGGTGTTCCGATTTTCCAAAGTAAGATAACTCCAACTTTAAAAAAACGCAACACCTTGCGGCGAGCAAAAAAACTGTACGGGAACCGTAACTCACGGTGCGGTCAGGCCGATGCGGCGAGTTACGGTCGCCGCAAGCACGCCGTAACACATTTGTGACTGAGGCATAAATCATAGAGAATAGCCACACACAGGCGATCATAATTCAGTAACTTCCCAACACCCTCAGCCACCATTTTCTCATTCCTTTCCAGAACCAGCAACCACCAGTTTCCTCATTTTTACATCTACGCAGTTCTGTAAACATATGTTGTCGGTTTGAAAAGAAAATCACCAACACTTTTCATGGGACTATGAAAATATGCATCCAATATGTCATATGAAATCGACAACTCTTCAACCTATTGCCGCCCATGTTTGTCCATCACTTCCCAAAATATATACATAACTGCAACAAAACAAGCACCAAGTATCTGTATCAGAAGTCAACTAGTAGCGAATAATAATAATTTGTTAAGCAAAGCTAGTTGCACTACCACAACCCACAGGGGTTTACACAAATGCACATCCCCCCCGCCCCCTTTCCCCACACACACACCGGCAGGTCCCTGCAGCGCGGTGTATATCCCAGAATTCCGGCACTCTGCAGACTTCCTGCTTGTGGGTCGCCATTATATTTTCTTCCAGCTTGTTGTCACAATACGGCAGTGTAAACGTGGACATTAAATAAGCTGCACCCTCACTGGCGCGTTCACATGGTTTACAAACAGCAGTGTGTGCAATATGGTGTAAACGTGCGGACATTGAGAAGCTGGACCCTCACTGGCGCATTCACATGGTTTACAAACAGCAGTGTGTGCAATATGGTGTAAATGTGAGGGCCTTGAGAAGCTGCACCCTCACTGGCGCGTTCACATGGTTTACAAACAGCAGTGTGTGCAATATGGTGTAAACGTGAGGACATTAAGAAGCCGCACCCTGACTGGCGCATTCACATGGTTTACAAACAGCAGTGTGTGCAATATGGTGTAAACGTGGACATTAAGAAAGTGCACCCTGACTGGCGCGTTCACAAACATGGGACATTAAAGAAGCTGCACCCTGACTGCCGCATTCACATGGTGTACAAACAGCAGTGTGTGCAATATGGTGTAAACGTGGACATTAAGAAAGTGCACCCTGACTGGCGCATTCACATGGTTTACAAACAGCAGTGGGTGCAATATGGTGTAAACGTGAGGACATTAAGAAGCCGCACCCTGACTGGCGCATTCACATGGTTTACAAACAGCAGTGTGTGCAATATGGTGTAAACGTGGACATTAAGAAAGTGCACCCTGACTGCCGCATTCACATGGTGTACAAACAGCAGTGTAGACAATATGGTGTAAACGTGTGGACATTAAGAAGCCGCACTGACTGGCACATTCACATGGTTTACAAACAGCGGTGTGTGCAATATGGTGTAAACGTGTGGACATTAAGACGCCGCACTGACTGGTGCATTCATATGGTTTACAAACAGCAGTGTGTGCAATATGGTGTAAATGTGTGGACATTAAGACACCGCACTGACTGGCGCATTCATGTGGTTTACAAACAGCAGTGTGTGCAATATGGTGTAAACGTGTGGACATTAAGAAGCCGCACTGACTGGCGCATTCACGTGGTTTACAAACAGCAGTGTGCAATATGGTGTAAACGTGTGGACATTAAGAAGCCGCACTGACTGGCGCATTCATGTGGTTTACAAACAGCAGTGTGCAATATGGTGTAAGTGTGTGGACATTTTGTTTACAAACAGCATGATGGGGCAAAGACTGGCTATAACAAACAATAGGATGGGGCAAGGACTGGCTACCTCAGTGTCAGGATAATGTGATTGAGTAAGATATTGGGTCATGGAGCTAGCAACCTGTTCTCCGGGTGGGGCAGCACTATAAAATCACCATCAGGGCGCACTGTCACAAGTCGATACCCATCCTGATATAATCCTAGATGTTGCTATGAATCAAAACCACAACAACAAAAACAGATTGGGAATTAATAACTCAAACTCAATGTGAATCAAGTATGTGCTAACCACACCTTTCCCAAATACAGATAAACTCAACTTGTTCCCAGGTGAACTGTGAGATTAATAAGTAAATAGTGGTCGTATAGTGGAGTGCCGTGCTATAAAAAGGCACAACTGTAATTAAAAGTGGTCGTAATGGCGGGTTGACCGCTACGCGTGTCGACCGGATGTGGTGTGCACTGTACTTGTTTAAAGTTGCATAGTCCGATGTCCACATTTTCTGAGATAAATACATTATGCTAATCATTGTCTACTTTAGTTTAGTTTGAAGTCATTTATAATTTAAATGGCTAACTTTGGAGATATTTGACGCCAAAACCCGCTAAATTAATTTTGGCAAGCACACCAAAACTCTGGCACCATAGACGTCAGTAGTAACAGGTTCTATTAAATTGTCTTATTACGACCTGCTATGCAGCAAAACACGATTAATAAGTGCACCAGTATCAATGGTGAATACGTAGAATTATGTCTATATAAGTGTTTGGGTTTTGAAAATTTGATGTTTTCATCGAACTATGCAACTTTAATACAGGGATGAAAGTGGCTTCCGGCAAAAAAAAGTGGAAATCAAACTGAGATGATTACACCGACGGCGAATTTCCACGAAAAAGCGGCTTTTCTCCCATAGACTTAGCACTGTCACGGAATCGCAGAAAAATTGCTTGGGTTTTATGTTCTAGCAACATTTAAGGTCATAAGAATGGGAATGAAACAAACCAACTGATGTCCTATACATCCTGATTCCTTGGCATTTTGTTTAACATTAATCGGTAAATACAAAAAATACGGAAATCCGCGAAATCGCGGAGAACTTTCATCCCTGTTATTTATAATTATAATTAGTTATATAACTTGTTTCCTATTGTGCTGACCCGGTATCTACAAGACAACAGTACGCCACATCTCATGTCTCACTTCCCGCTGCGGCCCGCATTGAGTGTCGTCTGCGCACATTGAATGTCGTCTGCGCGCATTGAATGTCATTTGTGTGCATTGAATGCTGTCTGCACGCATTGAATGTCATTTGCATGCATTGAGTGTATTGAGTGTCATCTGCATGCATTGAACGTTGTCTGTGTGCATTGAGTGTCGTCTGCACACATTGAATGTTGTCTGTGTGCATTGAATGTCGTCTGTGCGTATTGATTGTCACCTGTGTGCATTCGGCACATTGAGTGTCATCTGCACACATTGAGTGTCATCTGCATGCATTGAGTGTCGTCTGCACACATTGAGTGTCATCTGCATGCACTGAATGTCATCTGTGCGCATTGAACGGCGACTGTGCGCATTGAGTGGCATCTGCATGCATTGAGTGTCATCTGTGCGCATTGAGTGGCATCTGCATGCTTTGAGCGTCATCTGCATGCATTGAATGTCATCTGTGCACATGAAATGTCGTCTGCGTGCATTGAGTGTCGTCTGCTGTAAACAAAGCGCAGGTTTTCACTGAGCATTGAGTGTGTGCAGTCACAACAGGATGGGCGGTCCAACCTCAGTGTTTACGCACTGTTTGTGGTAGAACCGCTGCTGCATTCATGGACAACTGCCAGCACAGCACCTCTCAGTCTCAGCAAGCAAGGATGATGTGACCTTTAAAGGCCAGCTAAAGGAGAGTAGAAGGGATATCTAAATAGGCATCATTCATATCCCACAACATAGCGGACATGGTTAGCGGGGCATGGTGCATCTCCTGCCGTTTCAGGATGGAAGTCCGCAGGCCACCTGTTGAAAATGGTCCCTATATAAGAATGTGTTGTGTACAGATCCCATAAGTTCAAGGCAAGGTACAAAACAGCTTAAAGCACACATGGCGGACAATGCTTCTTGATTTATATCAAATTGTCATTACAATAATATTTATGATGGCTAAGTATTGTATCAACTAGTTCAAGTTGTAAATCTAGACTGCAGAGTCTGCTTATCTGGTCCACTGTCTGTTTGAGCACCCTGTTTGTCTGTTTGAATATCATGTTTGTCCGTTTGAATATTCCTGTTTGTCTGTTTGAATATTCCTGTTTATCTATTTGAGTATCCTGTTTGTCTGTTTGAGTATCCTGTTTGTCTGTTTGAATATCCTGTTTGTTTGAATATCCTGTTTGTTTGAATATCCTGTTGTTTGAATATCCTATGTGTCTGTGTGAATATCCTATTTGTTTGAATATCCTGTTTGTCTGTTTGAGTATCCTGTTTGTCTGTTTGAGTATCCTGTTTGTCTGTTTGAGTATCCCATTTGTCTGTTTGAGTATCCTGTTTGTCTGTTTGAGTATCCTGTTTGTCTGTTTGAGTATCCTGTGTGTCTATTGAATATCCTGTTTGTCTGTTTGATTATCCTGTTTGTCAGTTTGAATATTCTGCTTGTCTGTTTGAGTATCCTGTTTGTCTGTTTGAGTATCATGTTTGTCTGTTTGAATATTCTGTTTGTCTGTTTGGCTACTATGTTTGTCTGTTTGAGTATCCTGTTTGTCTTTTTGAGTATCCTGTTTGAATTTCCTGTTTATCTCTTTGAATATCCTGTTTGCCTGTTTGAAAATCCTGTTTGCCTGTTTGAATATTCTGTTTGTCCGACTGACTGTCTATTTGATTACAGGTATTCCGAGTTCCGCTGGTTCCACAGTAAGGACTGAAGCTGTGAGCCAGCACGCCCACAGCTTCAACTTACACGGCAGAAGGTGGGGTTGGTGCCTTCCACCTCTATCCATCACTACAGACCTGATACATTAAACCCCACTTTGCACTTATAAGGATAACCACAAACCACATTCCTCCTGATGACCAAACTTGGCAGGATTTTTGTCCTACATTTGTTTCTAATGTTGATTGCAGTGAAATTGTGCCAGCAAATATTCTACATGAGATAAAATAGCACCTTGTGTGTGTACTCCCCCCCCCCCCCCCCCCCCAAAAACCTCCCGGAAACATCTAAGGTCATATCAGAATGTGTACCGACTTGTGACAGTATGCACTCATGACAACTTTATAGTACTGCCCCACTGGGAAATCAGGCACCATGACCCAATATCCCACTCAGTCACATTATCCTGACATTGAGCTAACTGGTCCTTGCCCTATCCTATTAATGTTGAGTGCCTGGCTAGAAAGCGACAAGTATCAATTTTGTAAGTCATTGGTTTGACTCGACCGGGGACCAAACTCCCGATATCCCGCACGCGAGGCCTGCGCTCTACCGATTAGGCCACCGTGCCCAGTAGGACTGCAGGAGAACGGTCAGGACGCTGGGCCAGTGTAGGACATTCAGAACACTACCCCGTTCAAAACACTATGGTAGTGTTTTGAACTTAAGTTCAAAACACTACTGTTAAGTTCAACACACTACCCATACATACGTTCAAAACACTACCCAAGTTCAAAACACTATCATGACACAGGAGTGGGGGCTGTAGTGGCGCACAATGTAACCTAATGCATAGGTGCTACTGCCACACCTTACTGCACTCTTCCCCACCTTACAATGTACTGCCCCACCCTACTACATTTTGCCCCACCCTCCATCATTCTGCCCCACCCTGGTAGTGCTGCAGCTTTTGACAACATATTAGTAGTATATGCTGACAGTGCTGTGGCATCTGCACCACATATCAGTTGATAGTGATGTGGCATTTAACAATGTGTTAGTAGTATATGCTGATAGTGTTGCGGCGTCTGCACCACATATTAATATATGCTGATAGTGCTGCGGCGCTTAACAACGCATTAAAATATACTGATAGTGCTGCGGCATTTAACAATGTGTTAGTAGTGTATGCTGATAGTGCTGTGGCATTTAACAACGTCTTAGTAGTATACACTGATAGTGATGCGGCGTTTAACAACATATTAGTATACACTGATAGTGCTGTGGCTCTTAACAATGTATTAGAATATGCTGATAGCGCTGCAACGTTTAACAATGTATTAGTATACACTGATAGTGCTGCAGTGTTTAACAATGTATTAGTTAGCATACGCTGATAGTGCTGCAGCTTTTAACAATGTTGGTATATGCTGATAGCACTGCAGCGTTTGCACCACACATTAGTATACACTGATTCTGCTGCAGCATTTAACAGCGTATTCGTATACGCTAATAGTGCTGTGGACTTTAACAATGTATTAGTATGCACTGATAGTGCTGCAGCTTATAACAACATATAGATTAGTTAGACGAATCTTACCTGGGTATAGATGATGGATAACTATTGTTTTACCGAGGTAGAAGCCTCGGTTAGACGTGGGCGAGGGAGAAGGAAGCACATCCGGGTCCAGCAATCTTTACCTACTAATTCAGGATAAAAATGATTCTAAAAAACAACCTAAGGTCAAGTGACCTCATGCTAAATTGAGTGATTGACTAGACGTGGCAGGGCGTGGTGGGTGGGCCCTCGCCCACGTCTAACCGAGGCTTCTACCTCGGTAAAACAATAGTTATCCATCATCTATACCCAGGTAAGATTCGTCTAACTAATCTATTTTACCTCGGTATGCCGCCTCTGGCTAGCCGTAGGCTAGGGAGACCTTTACGTAAAATAATTTTTATCCTGATATTCTTGTTTTGTTATTATTCTTTAGTGATTATGTCTTATGTATGCAACAATGGAAAAGCGATTTGTATGGCAAAAAAGAGGAAAAACCAATGTTTTTCTTACCTCTCTCTTTCAGTTGGTGAGTAGCCTGTGCGCTATCGGCTGAGGCTTCTCTAGTCGTTTGTGGTAATGTCTAGCAAACGAAGTAGCGGTTTTCCATCCCGCGTGAGCTAGGATCCGTTTAACGGAGATGCCTAGCAATCTTGCCTTGGACACCATTGCACCACGTGTAGAGTGCGATGAGTACCTGTCTGTATTTACTCCCGCCAGTTTTAACACATTCATTGTCCATCGGGCGAGGGTATCCCTGGAAATGGCCTTGTGTGGCTTAATAAAGCTGACCAATAGCTGTCTTGAGTTTCTTATTAATCTTGTCTTGGATATATAATTTCGTATCGCAGATACGACACATAACTTGCGATCCTGAGTGAAACTGGACACCCCTATCGTAGAAAGGGGGTCACCTAATCGGTTTGATTTTAATAAAGTTGATAAATCAAACGTGGCCTCTTTACTGTCAATTTCTAGACCATTCAGCGACAGGGCAACTATAGTTTGGCCTCTGTGTCCAGTGACCAGGAGAAGCAAAACTGCGACTTTGAAACCTAAAAGTTTAACGTCCAGAAACTTATTTTCTGGCCATTTCTTGAAGAGGTTGAACACTAGAGAAACATCCCAAAACCTATTATATTTGGGTTTAGGCGGATTCCTCTGATAAATTGATCGTATGATCCAACAAATAACATGGTGTTTACCCATTGTTTGTCCATTAACCCGCGGTAGGATTATCGACAGAGCACATCTGGCAGCGTTAATAGCGCCATATCCTAGGCCTTCGTCCTCTAGGTAACGTAGGAAGAGTCCTACCTGGGATACTGTGGGAGTCATTGGCTTGACTTTCTTAAGCAGGCAATAAATACCCCATTTCTTTAAATACGTAGTATACATTTTCACCGTTCCTTTTCTCCACGCATCATCAACCAAACGCTGTTGTGTAATTTTGTCTAAGCCAAACTGTTCTAAATATTTATTTAAAAAAGGAATGCCACTAACGGAGTTGTCGACACGTTTCCGTGGCGTTCTAGTGGTCCCTGATGTTTGAGGTTTCCTCGGAATCTTGGGAAGCGAAGGCTGCTTTTGGCTGTGGCTAGTAACGTCGGTAGCCACGGTTGCGTGTGCCACTCGGGGACGATGAGTATGGCGTGTGTCCCCTCCATTTGAATCTTTCTGGCGACTTTGCTAATGATAGTAAAGGGGGGGAAAATGTAAAAGAAATGATGTCGCCACTTTAGGGAGAAGGCATCAATGTGCCAAGCATTGGGTTCCGGGTGCCACGAAACATATTTTGGAATTTTAAAGTTATTACGCGAAGCGAACAAATCGATCTGAGGTGAAACCCATGTGTGACAAATGTGTTTGAAAATGGATGGATTAAGTGACCACTCTAAGTGATCATGGAACTGGCGACTCATCTTGTCAGCTAGACAATTTTGTGTGCCTGGAATGTGATTAACAGTTAACCAGACATCAAAGGTTTGAGCCCAGTTCCAAATGAGAAGTGCCATTGCATTACATTTAATCGATTTTGTACCTCCCATATTTCTGACATAAGCCATAGCTGTGGTGTTATCCGTGAGGATACGTACATTATTTTTGGGTATTTTTACTAGACTGGTTAATCCCAAGTAAATGGCCCTTAGTTCTAGAACGTTAATATGATCGGGGAGTTCCGATTCTAGCCATCTTCCTCCCGTTGCTACATCATTTTGATGTGCTCCCCACCCTTGGAGAGACGCGTCAGTGGTAACGGTAGTGTCAGGCTCTCCCATTCTAATGGGATTGGGGGAATGGTCAAAGTGGTTTAGCCACCAATCAATGTCGGCTAGGCCGTTCTCCGAAATAAACATGGTCTTTTCAAAGTTTCCCTTTGCGCGGGCCAGCGCCAAATTTTTATCAATTTCGAGGGATTTTATGTGTGCCGCTCCGTATAGAATAGCTGGACTATACGAAACCATGACCCCGATAAGGACCGCGACCTGTCTAATCTTTGGCCTAGAAGTGTCTAACAGCTGTATCGCTGTGCGGTAAAGCTTATCTTTCTTTTGGCGTGTAAGCGAAACGGTCATAGCCGTGGTGTTCAGAATGAACCCGAGACACTTAAGCTCCTGAGTAGGAGAAAAAACCGATTTCTTGTTATGTATGAAGAAACCCAATTTGGTGAAAATGTTGCATAAATCTTTAACAGCGAGTTCACATTGCGTGAAAGATTGGCCCATAATAAAAGAATCATCTATGTATGGAAACATACAATGCCCCAATTTTGCCATGTGTGCAAAAATTGGTTTCAACAACTTAGTAAACAGACGCGGTGCGCAGGCCAAACCATTAGGTAAACATGTAAATTCAAAAAGTTGGCCATTCCAGAGAAAACGTAGGTATTTCCGATCTGTCTGGTGAATAGGAACGGTGTAGTACGCATCCCTTAAATCAACACTCGCTAGCCAACACCCTGGGGTAATTAAATCACGAGCTGTTTCTAAAGAAAACATTTTGAAATGTTTGTATTCAATGATTTCATTCAACTGAGTTAAATCTAAAATCATTCGGATTGAACCATCAGGTTTAGGAGTAGAGAAGATATTGGAAATATATTCCCCTTCAGTATGTTCAACTCTGTTGACAATGCCCTTAGACTCAAACAGTAGAACCTGGTGATCTAGCTGAGATTTTTCTAGTGAATTAAACTGATACGGAAAAGGCGCTCTCTTTTGTATAGGCAATTGTGTGAAAGGGATGTGAATGCCTTTAACAATATTCAGGACCTCTGGATTAGTGGTTAACTGTTGCCATTGATGTAAACAATTAGAAACATTCCCTGCTTGAAAAAGGCTTACTTCAGTTTGAGTTTCCTCCGTGACCATTGTAGGGTCAGGAGGCTGCACTGTTTGTGTGGAAATCTCTACTTGTTCCCTTGTTTCGGGAACTGGGGCTTGGGAACGAAATCCCTCTTGTAGCCGCGGTTGTCGTTCCAGTTTGAGGCCGGCCTGTCGCCTCGGCCCCTTCCTCGCTGGTTGAACTGGAAGGACGGTCCGCCCCTGAACGGCCTTCCTCCTCTGCGGAATCGAAAATCCGTCCTAGACTTTCTGAACCCTGCTGGGTTTTGGAAGCGACGACTCTTTGCTTCAGTGTTTTTAGCACTCTTGTAGTCGACCTCTACCTGTTTGTACAGGTAAGCTAGCTGACCCCCAAACATCTTGGATTTATCTAGCGGTTTGCTCTTGATAGGGGTAGGTCCGGAATACACGGTGTATTCCTTACCATCATGGTCCGTTACCTTGTTCGAGCGGGCAACCTCTTTTCCGGCATCTGTGGTGACCGATTTGAAAACGTTTTCAAATCTCCGATGGGTCATGTAGTTACTAGCGGCTGCTAACAAAGCTATGCCCCGGTCCATAACCCGCGCCAAAGACGAGAACTTGTTCTCTGTCTGCATCCTGTTAGCCACAGGGATAACAGACGTCAAGGCACCCAAAACTGCCTTATGGATAAGGCAGAGGGAAGTTTCATAACGACGGCGTTCGTCGGAAAGATGAATGCCGGAATCCATCTCTTTGAAAACCGAAGCAGGAATGCCCTTAACTCCTGAAATCTGCTCAGTCAACTTGTTGATGACTTCGATCGGTTTAAACGTAGTGAAATGGCTATTCACCGTTTTGCGCATCATGGTAGTGGTGCGCACTTTCTGAGCTTTCTTTTTGACAATTTTCTTGCCAGCTTTAACGCCTATTTTGGCGTAGACCCCCGCTCGTTCCGTGTCGGAATCCGACTCGGTGGAAGAAGAGTCGGACGACGAGTCTGAAGAGGAGTCCTTCTTCTTCTTCTTCTTATTCTTTTTGGACTTTTTGGAGCGCTTAGAGTTCGCTTTCTTTGTGAACTCATCACCAGAACTGCTCACTGGGCGGCGTTTCTTGCCCCGCGCTTTCGGTTTCGGAACCTCAGGTGCCGAAAGCGTGTCCTCTTCGTCCTCAGAAAAGTCTTCCCAATCCTCATCAGGGATTTGGGAAGGATCTGGAAAGGTCTGCGCCTGGAAAAGGCGCATCTTCTCCTCCATCATCTCCGCCATTTTCGCCTCCCACCCCACTGGTTGAGGGGCGTGATCACTGTCTTGATCCGAGGCATGAGCCCCAGGATGTGGGGACGGCGGAGCCGTAGCCGGTGGAGACGAATCGTAATCCGTCGGGGGGACACCCACCGCTGCAGCGGGCGGCTTATTCCGGCGAGTGGCCATCGGGAACTGTAACGAAACCAAAGCGTTACTAACCCGGAATCATCTCAACTACACAAGTGTAAGCCAGTAAACTGGGTTGAGGAACATGGTACAGAGAACGTGTTTTGCAACGTGTCAGTACAGGCGTGAAGCTAAATTTGCCGTAGGTGTGTGGTAACGAAACCAACCAAACGGAGGGCATCGATCGTGAGATCGGCCCCTCTCTCTGTTCCGTACACTTCTCCCACCTGTGGCTACAGCGCCAACAAGTTGGAGAAAATATTACGAAACTCGGAGGTTCGCCTTAAACCGGTCAGGGGTGTTTATAAAAAACACCCAGAAGCATCCCCAACATCATCCTCTATTAGGATCCGGGAGACTTTTCTTAGGAAATGAGCAACTCGGGTTGCCATTTCTCCCTGTCTGAAAAACAGGTGTCGATAGAACTCAGTATCGGTTTCGTTTGTGCCAGCGGCACGCAATGTTCTATCCGTAAGTTAAAAAACGTACAAAGTCCAAACAGGACTGAAGAAAGTTCTGAACTTTCATAAAAAGATGCTATAGAGCATGATAAACAAAGTTATCGAAGAAAACAGTACTTACTTTTGGATAAAAGCAGTAGTAGTAGATAAATCCTGTGGAGCAACTCACAAACGTCCTCCCGTTGTGAGTTACTTATGCTAATTGCTGGACCCGGATGTGCTTCCTTCTCCCTAGCCTACGGCTAGCCAGAGGCGGCATACCGAGGTAAAATTGGTATATGCTGATAGCACTGCAGCGGCTGCACCACACATTAATATACATTGACAGTGCTGCAGCATTTAACAACATATTAGTATATGCTGAGAGTGCTGTACCGTTTAAATGTATTAGTATACGTTGATAGTGCTGCAGTATTTGAACGTCTATACGCTGATCGTCTTGCAGAATTGCAGAGTGTGGGTTTAGCATGGGGAATGTCGGGAGTTTGGTTTCCGGTTGAATCAAACCAAAACTTAAAAATTTATACTTGTCACTTCCTAGCCTGGCTCTCGGCATTAATAGGATATGGAGCAAGGACTGGTGAGCTCAGTGTCAGGATATTGTGACCGAGTGGGATATATCGGATCATGATTCTGGCAGCCTGATTTCCCAGTAGGGCAGCATTATAAAGGTGCCATGAGTGTGCACTGTCACAATTAAGTCAGTACCCATCCTGATATGAACTGAGATGTTGCTAGGATGCAAAACAACAACCAACAACAACCCCTACTGACTCACCATACTAGGCTAAATAGGCTAAATAGGCCTACTGCCCCTCGCTACTGCATACTACCTCACCCTACTACAAATGAAAATGAATATGCATTTTCTTAGAGTACTGTTTTGAACTTAGAGGTAGTGTTTTGACCTTAAGGATAGTGTTTTGAGCGTGGCCACAGTGTTTTGAACCTACCTTCAACCAGGTTGAAAACACTACCGTAGTGTTTTGAACCTAGGTTGAAAACACTACCGTAGTGTTTTTGTGGGGTAGTGTTTTGAACTTACTACACCGGCCCATCAGTCACCGCGGTAAGGTGAGAGCGTTTTGTGACATCGGCCCAGGTGTCACAGATGGCTGACAGTCACTCTGTTCTACTGTCACACAGCAGGTATGCTGCTGGGTGGGAACGGCGCTGAGGCTGGGATGGGATAAGAGACATGTTCCCCTCGCGAGCTGGAGGGGGAAGGAGATTGGTCGGGGATTGGAGGTCGGGGTCGGGGCGACCTTTACGCGTTATCAACATGCAGCTATTCGGGGGGGGGGGGGGGGTGACCTTTCCCTGGTGGCGACACATTTACCTCACCCCTCCTCCCCCATACACACACACACACACACACACACATTGTTCACCCCCACACAGTTTGGGTTTTACGTCCTAGCAACATCAAAGATCATATCAGGACAAGTACTAACTTGTGACAGTGTGAACCTATGGCAACTTAATAGTGCTGCCCCACTGGGAGACCAGGCTGCTGGCATCATGCGCTGACCTGATATCCCACACAGTCACATTATCCTGATACTGAACTAAGCAGTCCTTGTCCTCTCTTATTAATGCTGACACCAGACTAGGGAATGACAAATATCAATTTTGTAAGTCATTGGTTTGACTCAGTTGGGGTTTGAACCGACGACTTCCCTCCAACTGTATCTGCTCCAAATGGTAGAACGCTGCTGCAGGAACAAGACGTCATCTGACCACTTGAAGCGTCTTCTACTTCACACCAAGGTGGGCTCCCCCCCCCCCCCAGTCTCCACACCTCCACCTCCACCCAACCTTGCCATAAATCAAGTTGTACTAGGCATTGACTACACTTCACACTCAGTATGTGCTGATTTACAAGTGTGCACCTCCATACAACACAACGTGGACTACCCTTCACACACAGTGTGCACTGATTTACAAGTGTGCACCTCCATACAACACAACATGGACTACAATTCACACACAGTGGGTGCTGATTTACAAGTGTGCACCTCCGTACAACACAACATGGACTACACTTCACACACAGTAGGTGCTGATTTACAAGTGTGCACCTCCATACAACACAACATGAACTACACTTCACACACAGTGGGTGCTGATTTACAAGTGTGTACCTCCATACAACACAATGTGGACTACACTTCACACAGTGGGTGCTGATTTACAAGTGTGCACCTCCGTACAACACAACGTGGACTACACTTCACACACAGTGGGAGCTGATTTACAAGTGTGCACCTCTGTACAACACAACATGGACTACACTTTACACACAGTGGGTGCTGATTTACAAGTGTGTACCTCCATACAACACAATGTGGAATACACTTCACACACAGTGAGTGCTGATTTACAAGTGTGTACCTCCATACAACACAACGTGGACTACACTTCATACAGTGTGCACTGATTTACAAGTGTGCACCTCCATACAACACAACATGGACTACACTTCACACACAGTGGGTGCTGATTTACAAGTGTGCACCTCCGTACAACACAACGTGGACTACACTTCACACAGTGGGTGCTGATTTACAAGGGTGCACCTCCGTACAACACAACGTGGACTACACTTCACACAGTGGGAGCTGATTTACAAGTGTGTACCTCCGTACAACACAATGTGGACTACACTTCACACACAGTGAGTGCTGATTTACAAGTGTGTACCTCCGTACAACACAATGTGGACTACACTTCACACCAAGTGGGTGCTGATTTACAAGTGTGCACCTCCACACAACACAATGTGGACTACACTTCACACTCAGTGAGTGCTGATTTACAAGTGTGTACCTCCATACAACACAACATGGACTACACTTCACACAGTGGGAGCTGATTTACAAGTGTGTACCTCCATACAATACAACATGGACTACACTTCACACACAGTGGGTGCTGATTTACAAGTGTGCACCTCCATACAACAAAACATGGACTACACTTCACACTCAGTGAGTGCTGATTTACAAGTGTGCACCTCCATACAACACAACATGGACTACACTTCACAGTGTCCACTGATTTACAAGTGTGCACCTCCGTACAACACAACGTGGACTACACTTCACACAGTGGGTGCTGATTTACAAGGGTGCACCTCCGTACAACACAACGTGGACTACACTTCACACAGTGGGAGCTGATTTACAAGTGTGTACCTCCATACAACACAACTTGGACTACACTTCACACACAGTGAGTGCTGATTTACAAGTGTGTACCTCCGTACAACACAATGTGGACTACACTTCACAGTGTGCACTGATTTACAAGTGTGCACCTCCATACAACACAACTTGGACTACACTTCACAGTGTGCACTGATTTACAAGTGTGCACCTCCATACAACACAACGTGGACTACACTTCACACAGTGGGTGCTGATTTACAAGGGTGCACCTCCGTACAACACAACGTGGACTACACTTCACACAGTGGGAGCTGATTTACAAGTGTGTACCTCCATACAACACAACTTGGACTACACTTCACACACAGTGAGTGCTGATTTACAAGTGTGTACCTCCGTACAACACAATGTGGACTACACTTCACAGTGTGCACTGATTTACAAGTGTGTACCTCTGTACAACACAACTTGGACTACAATTCATAGTGTGCACTGATTTACAAGTGTGCACCTCCATACAACACAACGTGGACTACACTTCACAGTGTGCACTGATTTACAAGTGTGCACCTCCATACCACACAACATGGACTACACTTCACACACAATGGGTGCTGATTTACAAGTGTGTACCTCCGTACAACACAATGTGGACTACACTTCAGTGTGCACTGATTTACAAATGTGCACCTCCATACAACACAACATGGACTACACTTCACACAGAGTGGGTGCTGATTTACAAGTGTGTACCTCCATACAACACAACGTGGACTACACTTCACACAGTGGGAGCTGATTTACAAGTGTGTACCTCCATACAACACAACATGGACTACACTTCACACACAGTGGGTGCTGATTTACAAGTGTGTACCTCCATACAACACAATGTGGACTACACTTCACACTCAGTGAGTGCTGATTTACAAGTGTGTACCTCAGTACAACACAACATGGACTACACTTCACATACGGTGGGCACTGATTTACAAGTGTGCACCTCCATACAACACAACGTGGACTACACGTCACACAGTGTGCACTGATTTACAAGTGTGCACCTCCATACAACACAATCTGGACTACACTTCACACACAGTGTGCACTGATTTACAAGTGTGCACCTCCATACAACACAACATGGACTACACTTCATACACAGTGGGTGCTGATTTACAAGTGTGTACCTCCGTACAACACAACATGGACTACACTTCACACACAGTGGGTGCTGATTTACAAGTGTGCATCTCCGTACAACACAACATGGACTACACTTCACACACAGTGGGTGCTGATTTACAAGTAGGCACCTCCATACAACACAACATGGACTACACTTCACACACAGTGTGCACTGATTTAAAAGTGTGTACCTCCGTACATCACACTATACTTCACACACAGTGGGTGCTGATTTACAAGTGTGCACCTCTTCGCCCCACATCCCGCGTGCTGGACAGTGCTGATGTGTGGATTGTCTGGTGTCAGGAAGCACATTGGTGGAGGGTGCTGAGTGCCTCTTTGGTCTTATCCGCATCACATGGACCAACATCACATGTCATGTGCTTTCACTAGAAACCACATCAGTCACAAGTTACAAAATATGGGGCCAAACGGGCAATGCTGGGGATGTATGTATCTGGGGAGGGAACATGGATTTGCGTAAAATACCACATCAGTCACAAAAAAGTAAAGCTCGATAAATTATCGATGCCTCCAGAGCACATTTCATCATCGGCTATTGGACATCAAACATATGGCCATTCAGACATAATTCTTTGGAGGGAACACACACCCATCCTCGCACACACACACTCACATACACACCTACACTCACATACACACCCATACTCACACACACACCCATACTAACAGGCACCCATACTCACCCACACACCCACTGACATACACTCATACTCACACACACCCATCCTCACACACACACCCATACTCACACACACCCATTCTCATGCACACCCATACTCACACACCCATACTCACATACACCCATGCTCACACACACACAGTCACACACATCCATACTCACACACCCACCCAAACACTCACACACACACCCATACTCTCACACACCCATACTCACACACACCCATACTAAGACACCCCCATACACTCTCACACACCCATACTCACACACACCCATACTCACACACACCTATACTCACACACACACTCATACTCACACACAACCATACTCTCACACACCCATACTCACAGTGACACAAGCACACGAACCAAGTGCCCAGGGGCACACAACTAGCAGTGGCACACGGAGATCACTTCCGACAAACTGTGAGAGTATTTTAAAGTGCAGCAGTTTAATGCATCCGACAAGGATCTCACCATCACGTGACATCAGCGTCTGTATCAGAAGACTCATCGGACGCGGTGGTGTCGGGAGTTTGGTTACCGGTCAAGTCAAACCAATGACTTATCAAATTCATACTTGTCGCTTCCTAGCCTGATGCTTTTTTCCAATTTTTTTAAAATTGAGGCTGTATCTATACTGTCCATAGCATATACGCCCGGGTATTCAGGCTTGTTTTCGATGCTGGCCAGCTGTAGTGTTGGTGTTATCTTATCACACAGTAGCTGGTTGTAAGGTTTTTGATTGCCTGCATTTCAGCAGCAGATAGATAGTTGGTTGGTATGGTTAGTAGCCTATGTTAGTTTTTTTGGATTTTCTTGGCATATATATATTTTATTTTTTCTACTCTTACTATGAGACTAGCCTACTCCTATTTACATATCAGAGGCTTGTATGTAGCTGCGTGGTGTGCTATCTGGCTACTTTTGGCATGGTTACCTTCTATTGGGCATCCCGCTGGTGGGCCATGACATATCACATGCCCCTTTGCAGTGCAGCTTAGTGGGGGTTTCCTAGCCTTATTTTGCACAGATATTTTTTGTATGTTTTTATGTCAGGAATTTGTTGTTCTTTGTTATTTTTGGGGAATAATAGGTTTACATTTTTCCAGAATTTGTCTGTATTGCTTCCCTAGTCTTTGTCCTGCTTTATTATGTAGTCTTTTTTGCTGTTCTCACAGCTTTGAGAGAGTTGTTTCTGGCGATATGGTAGGCCAGTTTGTCTTCCATAGTTTATGTGTGCTTTGCTTTATCACACAGTTTACTTTTGTCTATGATGAGTGTTAGCAGGTCATTGTCTACCCACAGGTCCTGTTTTTTTGGTATTTTTATTTTCTTAATGGGACACATCTCATCAGTTGATTCTCTTATTTCTGTGATGATGTTGCCCCAATAGATATCAACATCATCTCTGTTTTGTGTGATGTTTATGTTTTGGTGCAGATGATTTTTTAATGCATCTTCTGAGTAGTTTTTTAGGGACCTGCCCATCTTATATTCATAGTGATTTGTGCTTTTTAGTTTTTTCCTTGTTACATATATTATTAGCTCATGATCACTTATACCCCAGCTTCTGGTGCCCCATTTAGTGCCGTGGTTTGAGTTGGTTAGTATTAGGTCAATTGTTGAGCTATTTTTACTTAGCCTTGTCTTTTCAGTGATGAGCTGTTGTAGGCCTAAGATTTTGATTGTGGTTTGCAGGATTAGTTTATTTTTATCATTGCTGTTGTAATTTACATTAAAGTCCCCTAGTGTGAAGATTTCTGCCTTTGTCAGTTTTTGTATGGTGTTTATGCTCTTCTCTAAGGCTTCAATGAATAGTTCAATTTACCCTGATGGAGGTCTGTAGAGGCTTGCTATGGCTATATTTGCTTGTTTTTCATTTTTTATTAGGCACCATAGTAGTTCTATGTGTTCATTTGATAGGTTAGTTGTTTTTAGTGCTTCAGGATCTAGATATTTTGTGTCTTTGCAGTAAAAGGCAACACCTCCACCCTTTTTCGTTTGGTTTAGTGTTATTTTGCTGTCTATCATTACATACAATCCTATATCCATCTATGTTAAGGTCAGTGAACCATGTTTCTGACAGTGTTAGTATGTCAAAATTTTCTCTTTATAGGTGTATTTTTATTGTGCCAATTTTTTTGGATGCCACCTGGCAGTTTAGATGGGCAAAGTGTGTGCCCCTCCCCAGCTTGCATTCAATTTCTTCTACCATATTTATTTGTGTTTTTTCGAGAGTGGTTGCTTGATTTCGCGAATTTTACTTTTAGTTTTAGTTAGATTGATTGTGGGGGGGGGGGGGCATGGGGGGTGCTGGTGCATGCAGCACACATATCTCCCTCTGATGGGTAGTTGTGTAAATCACTGCGCTTATTACCTGGATTGCGTGGAGGATGGCATATTTTAGTAATGCGTGTTAGTGAGATTTATAGAAAGTTTTTTTAGTAAGTTTATAGTAAGTTTGTAGTAAGTTTGTGATACTCGTGGTTTGGAGCCCTGGTTCCTTTCCCAGTTCTCCGCGATGCTCTTAGACAGCCTGGCAGCGACGTATCCTGCATAATCCTCATTGTAGTGGATTCTGTCAGTCATGCCAATGCCATACCTTGCCGATCTCTTCCCATGCCTTGTCTTGTGGATGTAGTTTGCATATCTTGGGATGTCTACACCTTGTACCCTGTTGGCATTTAGGTGGTGAATGAAGGCATTTATTTCCGGTATGCATTCATCTACCAGTCTCTGGTACTCCTGGTTTCTTTTGTGGCAACAGTACATTTCTATGTCCATGCTCATGAGTTCGCAGATCACTGGCATATCTTTCTTAGTGGGCTGAGTGTGTCATGAGCTTGTTTGTATTCATGTTCCATGTGTTCCATGAGTGTCTTGTTGGTCTTAAATGCTGGTCTCAGGTCTCTGTGGCCCGCTTTCTTTGTTAGGTCACAGATTGCAGCCATCAGGTATATTTGTGTGGGTGGAGTGTTTGTGTACTTCCTGCACACAGCACTCGTTATCCTGGCAATAGTTGCTCCTGGTAGAGAGACTATTACCTCTCTGTATTTTGGTGTGTTGTGGTGTAGATCTTTCAGGTGAGTGGTTAAAGCTCTGGTTCTTGAGTCTCCACTGATCACGATCATTTCCTGCATTTTGGTATCTATTTGCTTACTAATTTGTATTCGTCAGTGCGATTTGTTGTCATCGTTTCGATTCGCAGTGTCTGTTTTGCTTGGTTTGAAATTAAGACTGGCTTGGGCAGAAGTGCGGTGTGTTAGCTTGTTATGCTTTTCGCGCCTCCTTCGCACATGCCGGAAGGCATTATTAGGATAGGGCAAGGACTGGTTAACTCACTGTCAGGATAATGTGACTGAGTGGGATAGCGGGTCATGGTGGTGGCAGCCTGGTCTCCCAGTGGGGCAGCACTATAAAGTCACCATGAGTGCCCACTGTCACAAGTCGTACCCATCCTGATATGACCTTAGATGTAGAACTCAATATTTATCTTGATATAGCTGCAAATGTTTCCAGGATATAAAACCCCAAACTCATGTATAATTAGGGGTGGGTGTGGGTGAGTGGGGATGGAGATAGGAGTGGGGTGTGTGAGTGGGGGAGTGGGAGTAGGTGTGTGAGTGGGGGATGGCATGTGAGCATGAGTGTGAGTGGGGTGTGAGTGGTAGTATGAGTGAGTGTGAGTGGTAGTGTGAGTGAGTGTGAGTGAGTGTGAGTGGGAGTGTGAGTGGAAGTGTGAGTGTGAGTGTGGGTGTGAGTGGAGGGAGTAGACACCTTTCCATGCTGTTTACCCTCATATAACTTGCTGTGTTGTATGGATAGTTCATGGGTGTGTGGGTGTGAGTGTGAGTGTGCGTTAGGGGAGTAGACGCCTTTCCATGCTGCTTACCCTCATATAACGTGCTGTGTTGTAGCACTGGATGGTTCGTGGGTGTGGGTGTGGGTGTGGGTGTGGGTGTGGGTGTGAGTGTGAGTTAGGGGAGTAGACGCCTTTCCATGCTGCTTACCCTCATATAACGTGCTGTGTTGTAGCACTGGACGGTTTGTGGGTGTGTGGGTGTGAGTGTGAGTGCGCGTTAGGGGAGTAGATGCCTTTCCATGCTGTTTACCCTCATACGGTTCATGGGTGTGTGGGTGTGGGTGTGGGTGTGGGTGTGAGTGTGTGTGCATTGGGGGAGTAGACACCTTTCCATGCTTTTTGTTTGTTTGTTGTTTTACGTCCTAGCAACATGCTGTTTACCCTCATATAACGTGTTGTAGCACTGGTCGGTTCGTGGGGGTGTGGGTGTGGATGTGGGTGTGAGTGAGTGTGTGCTAGGGGAGTAGACACCTTTCCATGCTGTTTACCCTCATATAACGTGCTGTGTTGTAGCACTGGACGGTTCATGGGTGTGTGGGTGTGGGTGTGGGTGTGGGTGTGAGTGTGGGTGTGAGTGGGGGGAGTAGACACCTTTCCATGCTGTTTACCCTCATATAACGTGCTGTGTTGTAGCACTGGACGGTTCGTGGTGTGTGGGTGTGGGTGTGGGTGTGGGTGTGGGTGTGTGGGTGTGAGTGTGCATTAGGGGAGTAGACACCTTTCCATGCCGTTTACCCTCATATAACGTGCTGTGTTGTAGCACTGGACGGTTCATGGGTGTGTGGGTGTGGGTGTGAGTGTGAGTGTGCGTTAGTGGAGTAGACACCTTTCCATGCTGTTTACCCTCATATAACGTGCTGTGTTGTAGCACTGGACGGTTCATGGGTGTGTGAGTGTGAGTGTGAGTGTGAGTGTGCGTTAGTGGAGTAGACACCTTTCCATGCTGTTTACCCTTGTGTGTGTTGTGTGGGTGGGGTGTGGTGTTGTGGTGTGGTGTGGGTTTTGGTTTTTTGTGTGTGTTGTAGCACTGGACGGTTCGTGGGTTAAGGATGGCTGAGTGACTCCCAGTCAATCAACAAGTATTCAACATCATTGTATTGCTTGTGTCAGTGCCCCTTTAAGGATGCTGTGAGTGACTCCCATTTATAACGCGGCCAAGTTGTGCAATGAGGGAAGGTGCGAGTGTGTGTGAGAGGGTGTGAGTATGTGAGTGTCAGTGAGTGTGTGAGTGAGTGAGTGTGTGTGTGTGTGTGTATGTGTGTGTGTGTATGTGTGTGTGTGTGTGTGTGGGTCCGATTCCATCTGTCAGTTTAAAGATGGAGCGTGGATCTCCCGCCGACCTACTCCACAGCGTTAATCTGGGGCCATGTTTGTAAAACATCGCCGACCTACTCCACAGCGTTAATCTGGGGCCGTGTTTGTAAAAGATCGCTGACCTACTCCACAGCGTTAATCTGGGGCCATGTTTGTAAAACATCACCGACCTACTCCACAGCGTTAATCTGGGGCCATGTTTGTAAAACATCACCGACCTACTCCACAGCGTTAATCTGGGGCCGTGTTTGTAAAACATCGCTGACCTACTCCACAGCGTTAATGTGGGGCCGTGTTTGTAAAACATCGCCGACCTACTCCACAGCATTAATTTATGCAAAACGCGATATAAGTTATGCAAAACGCGATATAAGTTATTGGGATTGATGGACATCTTGTCTGCACCACATCTACACCTGCACTCGAACAAAAACCGACACTCAAATTAGTATTTTTAAACCGACAAAACCACACACAAAGCAACAAATATCGAAACAAGAACAAGTAACTTGGGAACACCAGTTTTTAATACCGCCAGTGAAATGTTGGTAACGCAAGGCTTCGGGCCATGTTTCTAGTAAAACAAACAAAGTTGCGTAAAACGCACAGCTTTTAAGTTGTGCCAACTTGCACATGGAATAAAAAAAACTCGGCTGCGACGTGTAGAGATTTAAACACACACTTATCATCACAAAGATGGCACTTCCCCGAACTGCAGGCCCCTCATGAACTCTCAAAAAGAGCCGCAAACCACGAGCACTTCCTGGGAAGTCGGGCCAACACTGCCATAGTTCAGGGTTCTTTTAAAGCAGACGCCGATATGTTCAGCAATGGGGGGTGGGGGGGTGGGGGGAGGGGGGTATCCGCTACAGCAGGGGTTTTACTCACATTGGCGGAACTAGCAATTAATTTCACTTACAATTAATTTCACTTATGTGGGCAGGAGAGAGAAAGAGAAATAAATAAAAGGGAAGGAAGAAAAGGAAAGGAAGAAAGAAGGAAGAAAGAGGAAGGAAGAAAAGGAAGAAAAGAGAAAGATTTAGGAAAGAAGGCAGGGCTGAGGAAGGAAGGGAGGGAGGAAGGAATGAAGGAAGGAAGGAAGGAAGGAAGGAAGGAAGGAAGGAAGGAAGGAAGCGAAAAGAAAATGAAGGGAAGAAAGGCAAGAAACAGATGAAAGGATGGAAAGAAAGAAAGAAAGAAAGAAAGAAAGAAAGAAAGAAAGAAAGAAAGAAAGAAAGAAAGAAAGAAAGAAAGGCTTCCCTACATATAGACAACGACAACAACAACAATAAGTAATGAACGCGGTACCAATGGAGGGAATAGGGTGTACGACTAGACAGGGGGTATGCGGGGTGCGGTGTGGGTGGTGCGGTGTGGTGTGTGCGGTGTAGTGTGTGTGGGGTGCCATGTGCAGTGTGTGTGGTGTGCGGAGTGCGGTGCAGTGTGTTGTGTGTGGTGTGCGGCAGGGTGTGGGGTGCTGTGGTGTGGTGTGGTGTGCGAGGTGTACAGTGTGTGGTGTGTGGGGTGTACGGCGTGTGGTGTGCAGTGCAGTGTGGGGAGTGGTGCTATGTGTGGTGTGGTGTGCGGTGTGGTGTGTGGGGTGTACAGCGTGTGGTGTGGGGTGTGGTGTGCGGTGCGGGATGTTGTGTGTGGTGTGGTGCCATGTGTGTGGTGTTCGGTGCAGTGTGTTGTGTGTGGTGTGGTGTGCTGTTCGGGGTGTACGGCGTGTGGTGTGCGGCGTGTGATTTGCAGTGTGGTGTGAGGGATGTACGGCGTGTGGTGTGCGGGTGTACCACGTGTGGTGTGCGTGGTGTACGGCGTGTGGTGTGCGGGGTATACGGCGTGTGGTGTGGAGGGTGTGTGGTGTGGTGTGCGGTGTGGGATGCTGTGTGTGGTGTGTGGTGTGCGGCGGCGGGGGGGGGGCGCAGATTAATGGCTTTGATAACGCGGAGAGCAACACCCGACCGGAAGCATTTACAGCGCATGTAACAAACGACGGACACTAACCACAGTTGGTTCCCCGTTTGCCCACAGGCGGCGCGCATTCAGCAGCGGCCAATATCCGCAACTTGTAACCGTGAGACAAAGCCGGGCGGGTCCCCGACGGTCTCACAACACGGGACAAGGAGGACGTGACGCCCGCAGTCTGAGGCACCTGGGGCCGTATGCAGGTGTCGGTGTTACGGCTCCAAAACGCGTTTAGCGCAGGATTTCCCGGTTAGCGGCGGGATTTCCAGTTTAGCGAGCAAAATTCTGTATGCCGGAAGCGGTGTTACGCTAACACCGCGCGTTTAACCTAAACCCGTTTCATAGCAGGTTTACGGTCGGTGTTAGCGTACGGTCCTACCCAAATCTATTCAATGCTGTCATATTTAACAGAATTACATACGCAATAAGTGAAATTATGATTACAATTATACCCTAAATTCGAAGCAATTATTAACGCTGCCGCCGTTTAACGGCGGAGATATGAATACTTATATTTTCGAATCGACGAAGTAAAGTAAACAAAATCGCCGCCGTCTGCGACCGCCGTCGCGACGTCGACATCCATACTGGGCGACGTCTACGCATTTGGAGGCAATGTATAGCGATTTGTTTTAGTTTAAGCTCGTCGATTCGAAAATATAACCGTTAATATCGCCGCCGTTACGGCCGCAGCGTTAATATTGCTTCGAATTTACGGTTAATTTCATCAAATTTCACTTATTGCGTATCTAATTCTGTTAAATATGATAGCATTTAATATATTTAAGCGTAATATATGGGTAGAGACCCAGAGGGAATTCCCAAATCTATAAATAATTTCACGTTTAGCTAACACTGGCCGTTTAGGCGCTCCTGCATACCACTTGACATATTTTGCACGGTCGGTGTTAGCTATATGCGTTTAGCGGCTAACCTAAAACCCGCGTAACACCGTTTCCTGCATACGGCCCCAGGTCAACTGAGCCACTTTTCTCACTTATAAATGTGCATTAGTTCTTTGTTTCAAGGAGGGTGGGCTGGTGGTGGTGGCTGCTCCGACTATAACTAATAAAGGGCACAAAGTGTGAGAAGTGACATCAGTGTTGTGTAGTCACGCAGATGGTCAGTGTACAATGTGCTGACATGCTTGGTCCTTTACAACATTATAAAATAGAATACACACTTTCACATAAACAACACCCACAAGCATATGCCACATTCTTCTTCTTTGTGGGTGGTTTGTAACCTTGACAGTTACAGGCTTCAGAACTGCCGCAATATAACAGCACCGATAAATCGGTCCGTTTCGGCTGAAGTGTAGACTTCTGGGCCTGTATGCAGGAGTCAGTGTTAGCAGCGTTTGGTGTTAAAGCCCGGTTAGATATCACCGACGTCGGAACCTGTGTCAAGTGGTATGCAGGAGCGCGTAACACTTACATTATAGCTAAACGTGAAATTATTTATAGATTGGGGAAATCCCTCTGCATCTGTAGCCATATATTAGGCTCAAATCTATTAAATGCTATCATATTTAATAGAATTACATACGCAATAAGTGAAATTTCATGAAATTAACCTTAAATTCGAAGCAATATTAATGCCGCCGCCGCAACGTCGGCGATATTAATATTTTCGAATCGACGAAACTAAACAAATCGCCGCCGCCGCATCGACGTCGCTTTCCATACTGGTGGCGGCGGCGGTTGCTTGCATTCATCGGTTCGACAATATTAATATCGCCGCCTTTGTGGCGCAGCGTTAATCTCGCTTCGATTTTAGGGTTAATTTAATCAAATTTCACTTTTTGACTATGTAACTTTGTTAAATATGACACCATTGAATAGATTTGATACCTTACACCGCTGTAAACTAGCTAAATTTCTGGTGTTAGGCCTATTTTGCCTCGCTATCACCGACTCCTGCATACGGCCCCTGGGGGTGGGGGTGGGGAGGGGTTGTTGTAGAAGCATGGTGTACTTGAATACGATAACGACGAATTGTTGAAGAGGCTGGTCTGATTTTAGCAGAGAACTAGTGTCCAATCGCCGATGTGTTGGGAGGAAGGGGTGTGGGGGGAGAGGGGAAGATGGGATCTGCAGCAAGAAGGTGGTAGGCGATTCAGTGAAAAAGGAAAAGGGCCCCACCCAAGCAAGCAACTGCCTTGATCAGCCCGAGAGAGAGAAAAAAAAGGGATAGTATAGAGGAAAGAGAATTGAGTCCGTCCCTCCTTGCCCTGTGATGACCCATTGGCGAGCCAGAAGACACAGTCAGAGTAAGAGTTAGAACGTGAAAAGCTGGCTGGCTCCCCCGGCAGGAACTCTTTTCAGACATTCATCAAGGAGGTGATAGAAGAGTTGTGGATGAGGTGGAAATCTGGACAGCAAGTGTGCCACAATAGTACATAAATCAGACGATATGTTTGTTTGTTTTGTTTTTAAATTGACATAAAATGATTTGGGTAGAATAGTTAGAACAGTTGGCAAGAGTTGACATCTGGCCTTGGTTTATACCATAGTGTACGCTGGGTCTGGTCTACGCCTGGCCTAAAGCTGTCGCCCTGCTGACCCCAATCTGGGACTGGTGGTACAATCAGCAAACCGCCTGTACCTGGCCTAGGACTGCTGGTACAATCAGCCAACCACCTGTACCTGGTCTAGGACTGCTAGTACAATCAGCCAACCATCTGTACCTGGTCTATAACTGCTGGGACAATCAGTCAGCTGCCTGTACCTGGTCTAGGACTGCTGGTACAATCAGCCAGCCGCCTGTACCTGGTCTAGGACTGCTGGTACAATCAGCAAACCACCGGTACCTGGTCTAGGACTGCTGGTACAATCAGCCAACCATCTGTACCTGGTCTAGAACTGCTGGGACAATCAGTCAGCTGCCTGTACCTGGTCTAGGACTGCTGGTACAATCAGCCAGCCACCTGTACCTGGTCTAGGACTGCTGGTACAATCAGCAAACCACCGGTACCTGGTCTAGGACTGCTGGTACAATCAGCCCAACCACCTGTACCTGGTCTAGGACTGCTGGGACAATCAGTCAGCCGCCTGTACCTGGTCTAGGACTGCTGGTACAATTTGCTAGCCGCCTGTACCTGGTCTAGGACTGCTGGTACAATCAGCCAACCACCTGTACCTGGTCTAGGACTGCTGGTACAATCAGCCAACCACCTGTACCTGGTCTAGGACTGCTGGTACAATCAGCCAGCCGCCTATACCTGGTCTAGGACTGCTGGTACAATCAGCAAACCACCGGTACCTGGTCTAGGACTGCTGGTACAATTTGCCAGCCGCCTGTACCTGGTATAAGACTGCTGGTACAATAAGTCAGCCGCCTGTACCTGGTCTAGGACTGCTGGTACAATCAGCCAACCACCTGTACCTGGTCTAGGACTGCTGGTACAATCAGCCAGCCGCCTGTACCTGGTCTAGGACTGCTGGTACAATCAGCAAACCACCGGTACCTGGTCTAGGACTGCTGGTACAATTTTCCAGCCGCCTGTACCTGGTCTAGGACTGCTGGTACAATCAGCCAGCCGCCTGACCCTGGTCTAGGACTGCTGGTACAATCAGCCAGCCGCCTGTACCTGGTCTAGGACTGCTGGGACAATCAGCCAACCACCTGTACCTGGTCTAGGACTGCTGATACAATATGTCAGCTGCCTGTACCTGGTCTAGGACTGCTGGTACAATTTGCCAGCCATCTGTACCTGGTCTAGGACTGCTGGTACAATAAGTCAGCCGCCTGTACCTGGTCTAGGACTGCTGGTACAATTTGCCAGCCGGCTGTACCTGGTCTAGGACTGCTGGTACAATAAGTCAGCCGCCTGTACCTGGTCTAGGACTGCTGGTACAATTTGCCAGCCGCCTGTACCTGGTCTAGGACTGCTGATACAATCAGCCAACCACCTGTACCTGGTCTGGGACTGCTGGTACAATATGTCAGCCGCCTGTACCTGGTCTAGGACTGCTGGTACAATCAGCCAGTCGTCTGTACCTGCAGGTCACACTCTGCATCACGGGGGAGTGGGGGGGGGGGCGGGGGGCACAACAAGGGGAAAGAGGGCTTGTTAGTTGTTAGTTAAGGGGTTTGCATCCAAGGAACATCTGAGGTCGTATCAGACAGGGATAGATTTGTGACAGTCCACACATATAGTGACTTTATAGTGACGCCCCACTACGATACCATGCCCCAGCACCATGCCTGCTTTCCAACTCAGTCATGTTATCCTGACACTCAGCCATCCAATCCTTGTCCTACGCTAGTAATACTACGCGTCAGGCAAGGTAACGTATCAGTTGTATAGGCCTTCGGGATCGAACCCATGACCTATATGGAATGTGTCAGCATTGAACTGTCAATGTGGCATCTGGAAAGCACAACATGGATCCTGCCACTTGCCACACAACTGACACGGATACAGTGTATCGGACATGTGGAAACCAGACGAGGGAGCAGCTCGGAGTTGCTCTGTACAGCTCGGAGCTGCTCGGGCGGGGGGAAGCTCAGACTGCCTGACGACCGCCCGTCACCACCCCGCCCCGCACGTAATTAACGCCGTCATTAGTGTGTCAATAAACACGGCCCCGACACTACACCGCACTATATAGTACACAGCTCCGGACAGCACGGGGCAGCACAGCCACGGGCAGCATGGACAGCACAGCCACGGGCAGCACAGCCACGGACAGCACCACCACGGACAGCACCACCACGGACAGCACAGCCACGGACAGCACAACCCGGGGCAGCACAGCCCGGCCAAGGACACACAGTCACGGACAGCACAGCCACGGACAGCATGGGACAGCCCAGCCACGGACAGCATGGGACAGCCCAGCCACGGACAGCATGGGACAGCACAGCCACGGGCAACATTGGACAGCACAGCCACAGACAAAACAGCCACGGGCAGCAAGGGACAGCACAACCACGGAGAGCAGAGGGCAGCAGACCCCGGGACTACACAGCCCTGGACAGAACAGCCACGGGCAGCACGGGATGTGCACAGTCACCACGGGACTTTCCTCAGCAATCCCACTTCCGGTTATGTAAACACACCGGGTCTCCTCTCCAGTCCTTCCATAACAATCCCACTTCCGGTTATGTAAACACACCGGGTCACAGCTCCAGTCCTTCATTAACAATCCCACTTCCCATTATTTAAACACACTGTGTCACAGCTCCAATCATTCCCCACAACCCTACTTCCGTTTATGTAACCACCGTGTCACAGCTCCAGTCTTTCCCAACAACCCTGCTTCGGGTATGCAAACATGCCGTGTCACAGCTCCAGTCCTTCCTCAACAACCCTACTTCCGGTTATGTAAACACCGTGTCACAACTTCAGTCCTTCCCCAACAACCCCACTTCCGGGTATGTAAACACGCCGTGTCACAGCTCCAATCCTTCCCCACAACCCTACTTCTGGTTATGTAAACACGCCGTGTCACAGCTCCAGTCCTTCCCCAACAACCCCACTTCCGGGTATGTAAACACACCGTGTCACAGCTCCAGTCCTTCCTCAACAACCCCACTTCCGGGTATGTAAACACACCGTGTCACAGCTCCAGTCCTTCCTCAACAACCCCACTTCTGGGTATGTAAACACGCTGTGTCACAGCTCCAATCCTTCCCCACAACCATACTTCCGGTTATGTAAACACCGTGTCACAGCTCCAGTCCTTCCCAAACAACCCCACTTCCGGGTATGTAAACACGCCGGGTCACAGCTCCAGTCCTTCCCCAACAACACCACTTCCGGTTATGTAAACACGCCGTGTCACAGCTCCAGTCCTTCCCCAACAACCGCACTCCTGGTTATGTAAACACTGTCACAGGCTCCAGTCGTTCCCCAACAACACCACTTCCGGCTATGTAAACACGCCGTGTCACAGCTCCAGTCGTTCCCCAACAACCCCACTCCTGGTTATGTAAACACTGTGTCACAGCTCCAGTCGTTCCCCAACAACACCACTTCCGGTTATGTAAACACGCCGTGTCACAGCTCCAGTCGTTCCCCAACAACCCCAATCCTGGTTATGTAAACACTGTGTCACAGCTCCAGTCCTTCCCAACAACCCCACTCCTGGTTATGTAAACATTGTGTCACAGCTCCAGTCGTTCCCCAACAACCCCACTCCTGGTTATGTAAACACTGTGTCACAGCTCCAGTGGTTCCCCAACAACCCCACTCCTGGTTATGTAAACACCGTGTCACAGCTCCAGTCCTTCCCCAACAACACCACTTCCAGGTATGTAAACACGCCGGGTCACAGCTCCAGTCCTTCCTCAACAACCCCACTTCCGGGTATGTAAACACCGTGTCACAGGTCCAGTCCTTCCCCAACAACCCCACTTCCGGGTATGTAAACATGCCGTGTCACAGCTCCAGTCCTTCCCCAACAACCTCACTTCCCCTTTAAAATAAAAGTTAAATTAAAGTAAAGTCAATGAAACAATCAACCTACTGTACC
>CM059192.1:91014784-91056501 GCA_030323885.1 Branchipolynoe longqiensis
AAGGAGGATTCTGTAAGTGTGCAGATTGCTGTACTATAAACAATAGAGTGAATAAAGGAGGATTCTGTAAGTGTGCAGATTGCCGTACTATAAACAATAGAGTGAATAAAGGAGGATTCTGTAAGTGTGCAGATTGCCGTACTATAAACAATAGAGTGAATAAAGGAGGATTCTGTAAGTGTGCAGATTGCCGTACTATAAACAATAGAGTGAATAAAGGAGGATTCTGTAAGTGTGCACATTCCAGTACTATAAACAATAGAGTGAATAAAGGAGGATTCTGTAAGTGTGCAGATTGCTGTACTATAAACAATAGAGTGAATAAAGGAGGATTCTGTAAGTGTGCAGATTGCTGTACTATAAACAATAGAGTGAATAAAGGAGGATTCTGTAAGTGTGCAGATTGCCGTACTATAAACAATAGAGTGAATAAAGGAGGATTCTGTAAGGTGCAGATTCCCGTACTATAAACAATAGAGTGAATAAAGAGGATTCTGTAAGTGTGCAGATTGCAGTACTATAAACAATAGAGTGAATAAAGGAGGATCTGTAAGTGTGCAGATTGCTGTACTATAAACAATAGAGTGAATAAAGGAGGATTCTGTAAGTGTGCACATTCCGTACTATAAACAATAGAGTGAATAAAGGAGGATTCTGTAAGTGTGCAGATTGCCGTACTATAAACAATAGAGTGAATAAAGGAGGATTCTGTAAGTGTGCAGATTGCCGTACTATAAACAATAGAGTGAATAAAGGAGGATTCTGTAAGTGTGCAGATTCCAGTACTCTAAACAATAGAGTGAATAAAGGAGGATTCTGTAAGTGTGCACATTCCAGTACTCTAAACAATAGAGTGAATAAAGGAGGATTCTGTAAGTGTGCAGATTGCTGTACTATAAACAATAGAGTGAATAAAGGAGGATTCTGTAAGTGTGCACATTCCCGTACTCTAAACAATAGAGTGAATAAAGGAGGATTCTGTAAGTGTGCAGATTGCCATACTATAAACAATAGAGTGAATAAAGGAGGATTCTGTAAGTGTGCAGATTGCCGTACTATAAACAATAGAGTGAATAAAGGAGGATTCTGTAAGTGTGCAGATTGCTGTACTATAAACAATAGAGTGAATAAAGGAGGATTCTGTAAGTGTGCACATTCCAGTACTCTAAACAATAGAGTGAATAAAGGAGGATTGTGTAAGTGTGCACATTCCCATACTCTAAACAATAGAGTGAATAAAGGAGGATTCTGTAAGTGTGCAGATTGCTGTACTATAAACAATAGAGTGAATAAAGGAGGATTCTGTAAGTGTGCAGATTGCCGTACTATAAACAATAGAGTGAATAAAGGAGGATTCTGTAAGTTGCAGATTGCTGTACATAAACAATAGAGTGAATAAAGAGGATTCTGTAATGTGCAGATTGCCGTACTATAAACAATAGATGAATAAAGAGGATTCTGTAAGTGTGCAGATTGCTGTACTATAAACAATAGAGTGAATAAAGGAGGATTCTGTAAGTGTGCAGATTGCTGTACTATAAACAATAGAGTGAATAAAGGAGGATTCTGTAAGTGTGCAGATTGCTGTACTATAAACAATAGAGTGAATAAAGGAGGATTCTGTAAGTGTGCAGATTCCAGTACTCTAAACAATAGAGTGAATAAAGGAGGATTCTGTAAGTGTGCAGATTGCTGTACTATAAACAATAGAGTGAATAAAGGAGGATTCTGTAAGTGTGCACATTCCAGTACTCTAAACAATAGAGTGAATAAAGGAGGATTCTGTAAGTGTGCAGATTGCCGTACTATAAACAATAGAGTGAATAAAGGAGGATTCTGTAAGTGTGCAGATTGCTGTACTATAAACAATAGAGTGAATAAAGGAGGATTCTGTAAGTGTGCACATTCCAGTACTCTAAACAATAGAGTGAATAAAGGAGGATTCTGTAAGTGTGCACATTCCAGTACTCTAAACAATAGAGTGAATAAAGGAGGATTTGTAAGTGTGAATTCGTACTTAAACATGAGTGATAAGGTTTGTGTGTGATATGGGGATTCTGTAAGTGTGCAGATTCAGTACTATAAACAATAGAGTGAATAAAGGAGGATTCTGTAAGTGTGCACATTCCAGTACTATAAACAATAGAGTGAATAAAGGAGGATTCTGTAAGTGTGCAGATTGCTGTACTATAAACAATAGAGTGAATAAAGGAGGATTCTGTAAGTGTGCAGATTGCAGTACTATAAACAATAGAGTGAATAAAGGAGGATTCTGTAAGTGTGCAGATTGCAGTACTCTAAACAATAGAGTGAATAAAGGAGGATTCTGTAAGTGTGCAGATTCCAGTACTCTAAACAATAGAGTGAATAAAGGAGGATTGTGTAAGTGTGCAGATTGCAGTACTATAAACAATAGAGTGAATAAAGGAGGATTCTCTAAGTGTGCACATTCCAGTATTATAAACAATAAATAGTGAATAAAGGAGGACTGCCAATTTATATTTACATAATGAATTATATAACAAATCAAATACACAGCTGTAGCTCATAATTCAATTCAATTTTATTGCTCCGTACTCCTGATATTATATACAATATAGCTCATATATATATCACATACACAAATTTTAAATTATTTTTTTTTACAAAAAGAAAGAATTCACTTTCAAAATAAGTATACCTTTTCCCAGCTTATTTCAAAACGATATACATCTGTAGTCCACAGATTGCATCAGTGAACTTAGATAAAGTAGTGGATGGTGATGAAAAATGGGAACTATTGCGCCTTTCTAATGGGAATCGAACACACATCTCTTGCATTCCGTGCCAGCATGCTAACCATTTCACCACCTAGGGTCCCAAATGTCACCACCCTACCCACGCCTACCACGGCTCCTTATCTGAGAGGTCAGTGCAGAGTACTACAATATTATGTATGCCTGATACATATACATGATGTATATATTTATAATGCATAAATATGATGTATGTCATGTATATATGCTATGTATACATGTATGCTGGTATGCAGGTAGTGCAATACCTCAGGGAGTCTGACGCCCCTGCCCTGCAGAGTTGTAAACCACTGCCTTGTGGTACAGGTTCTTAACAGAACCGAAGGCTAAGGGAGCAAACCCTGAACAGAAAACCATGTCACTGTGGCAGCATTAAGGGCGGTTGATGTATGGAACTCCCAACATCTCCCGACCAGCCACTGCAGGGACGAATAGTTTTGCACCTGTCTTGACATGTTCTTGCCGGTATGAAACCTCTATTTGCTCCCCGAGAGAGTGCCGCTGGTAACTTGCAAAAGCCAGCAGCACTTCAACACTTTTGCAGGCAGCTTTCATGAAACGTACAACCGCACACAAAAATGGAGAGCGGCAGTCAAGTAATGAAAGCAGTCTTTGTCGCATCGCGACCGACAGCATGATGATGATGATGACATATATATACATATACACGTGGATTCACTTAGTAGGTAGAAACCAAAGTCAACACTCTATCCATACCACGTTCCTCTATGGATTACAAAAAAAAACAGAAAGTGGTGATCTGGGCCAAAACACGTGTTTGCCAGTAAACCGAGTAACGGCCCGTCAGACGGCGCTGTAGCGACACTACCGGCGCTGTAGCGACAATATAACGGCACTGTAGCGGCGATGTATGAACGCTGTAATGGCAGGCTCCGGTGAGGCTACACCTCAGCACCCACACGTGGTTGCTACCTGGTTGCCAAGGTAACCCCAATTGATGAGAATTAACAGACCTCCCCAACAGATATCTTTTGACCGGTTCAGGTAGCAATGGCATCGGCCGTGAGTGGTGCATTTAATTCGGACCAGAGACAAGTAATCTGCCCCACCTCGAGTTTCCGCACCTCGTGTGTGTTGGGTGGGGGCACTTAACTCGGTATGGGGGGGGGGGGGGGGGGGGTCCAAGGCGCCAGGCTAAGATGGGGTAGGGTTTGTTTGTTGTTGTTTTATGTCGTAGCAACATCTAAGGTCATATCAGGACAGGTACCGACTTGTGACAGTATGCACTCATGGCGATTTATAGTCGCCTCACTGGGAAATCAGGCCGCCGGCACCATGACCCGATATCCCACTCAGTCACATTATCATGACACTGAGCTAACCAGCCCTTGCCCTATCCTAATAATGCTGAGCACCAGGCTAGGAAGCGACAAGTATCAATTTTTAAGTCATTGGTTTGACTCGACCGGGAACCGATCTCGTGAACTCCCGATCTTCCACACGCGAGGCCTGTGCTCTATTGATTCGGCCACCGCGCCCAGTCGGGTTTGGCTTACATTCGTTAGATGGGGCAGAAACATGACCAATACAACTTTATTTACCTACAATTATCGTCATGGTTTGTATATCTTGGAGCTACCTGGTCTCTGTAGCAAGTTATTTAAGGTTGGACTTGCAGGTTTCTGTTGTTAAAGTTGCATAGTCCGATGAAAACATCAAATTTTCAAAACCAAAACAATTATCTAAATTTGATTCTACATATCTAACTCAGGTACTGGTGCCCTTATTCAACATGTATTACCACACAGAAGCGAATGATGAGGCAATTGGATAGAACATGTTACTGTAGAAGCCTATGGTGTCAAGAGTTTTGGCATGCTTGCTGAAATTAATTTTGTATGGTTGTACTTCAAATATCTCCAAAGTTTGCCAATTAAAATAAAAATTACCTCAAATTAAAGTATGGTAGATTATAACGATCAACCTCATATATTTATCTCAGAAAATGACAGAAACTCAAAACAATCGGACTATGCCACTTTAAGCTGCGACTATCAGAGTAATTCTGCCACGAATGTCCCTTCTCAGGGAGTGATATAGATCAGGGAATGCTTACTTACACAGTTGAACAGCATCTCTCAAAAAAATAGATCTGAAACATGTTGTAGTCATGGATCACTACTTATAGAAAAGAAAACTGCAATATAACTATACGAGGAAAGTACCACAAAGTGTGCGCTGACTAATGGTGAACTTGCAGGTCTTTGACCTAGTAATTTTTTTATTTATTTCTTTGTGGTAAATATGTTTATTCTGCTGAATAAGTCTTTTGTCAGTGCCGAGGCACTGGTCTTCCAGCCATTTTTCAATTCAGGGTTATTTACAAAGGTATATAGAATAAGGTGTACAATACCTGTTGAATACACAATTTGCACCATGTAACACAATGAAATTCTGAAACCCAAAAGTTCCATAACAATATTGTTCAGTAGTGTCATATAACCAGATCAATATTAGTCAGATAAATGTGAGTATTTACATAGTATTTAGAATGTAAGCAGAAGTTATCTTCTTATTCAGTTGGTAAACTTGTAGTAAGTTTTAATGTTCAGTTGCAGTTAGGCAAGCGGTATATAAATGTTGGTTTGTTAGGAAAATTCTAGTGTAACTCTAATGTAGTTAGTTATGTGAGTTTATGAATTATGTTGTTGGGGTGGGGTTGTTAATAATATACTGGACCAGCTGTGACCAGTGAAGCAGTGGGACCAATCCCAGTGCATTTAGGTCTTAGATTTTACATTTTTACCTGGACTGTCTCTGTCATCGTATATGGTTGACTGGAGATAACAGAGGAACAGCAACAAATTAAAAAAGTGGGGGGTGGCGGGTTCCACATTCACTTTCCCTGAATGATGTCACGGTGGGTTATTTTAACTCTAACTCAGTCTAACTAAGTGCCCCATGGCTGTTCTTAAATAGTTCCAACCGCAATCTAGTTAATATTTCTATAAATGTAATGCTCTGTTAAGATTTCGTAAATATTCATGTGAAGCATACATGTCAAATTCGGTTGAAGAGGTGTGGAGCTTCAACCGCCGACAACTGGTCTTCACCCAGACGGGATGGCCGAATGAGTTAGAGCGTCCGTCTACCGTGTTTGGTAGACCATGGGATCGTGGGTTCGAACCCTGGTCGAGTCAAACCAATGACTTGAAAATTGATACTTGTCGCTTCCTAGCCAGCACTCGGTATTATTAGGATAGGGCAAGTACTGGTTGGCTCAGTGTCAGGATAATGTGACTGAGTGGGATATCAGGTCATGGTACTGGTGGCCTGGTCTCCCAGTGGGATGGCACTATAAAGTCGCCATGACTGCACACTGTCACAAGTCGGTACCCATCCTGATATGACCTTAGATGTTGCTAGGACATAAAACAACAACAATCAAACAAACCTTGCTGGTTAGGTAACGACACGCATAAGTCTCGCTTTGACTCGGCCAGGCAGCATCTGAAGTGACTGACCTCTTGATATTCACAACATTATGAGTTCACAAATTATTGATCAATCAGCCAATTCTTCTTCTTTAAAAAAAAATTGTAATTAATTTTTTATACATTATTTGATTAAGCAAGGAAATTGAAAATGCAGACGATTGGTCTTCCTCATTCCACTGCTCCTTGCCCTATCCTAGTAATGCTGAGCGCCAGTTTAGGTAGCGACAAGTATAAATTAATATGTCATCGGTTTGACTTGGACAGTTACATCAGTCAATCAATGTAGAAAACACAACGCTTCCATATATTGCATACCTTTCTACAAGGTACCTTTATCATTGACCCATTTGAAATGAGTATGCACGTGATAACTACATATCTTACGATCATCGTATTGGCGAAATGTCAACAAAATGTATTCTATAATGTCAACAAAATGCAAGCATTCACAATGCTTTATCATGCGTCACAATCTAATATATTTTCTATAATGTTAACAAAATGCAAGCATTCACAATGCTTTATCATGTGGTACAATCTAATATATAATCTATAATGTCAACAAAATGCAAACATTTTCAATGCTTTATCATGTGGTACAATCTAATATATATTTAGTATAATGTCAAAAAAATGCAAGCAGCTCAGAATGCTTTATCATGTGTTACAATCTAATATATAATCTATAATCTATTATGTCAACAAAATGCAAGCATTCACAATGTTTTATCACGTGTTACAATCTTAAAAAAAAAAAAAGAATCAAAGTGATCATGGAGGGACAAAACGGACATCGATGGGGATGTAGCTGATAATACTGCCACAATAATGAGGATGTTCTCCGAGCATAATGTATTAAGTTTGGGCATAAGCATAGTACCCCTCCCCCTCCATACCACCCCCTCCCCTCCTTACCGCCCCCCCCTCATTACCGCCCCTCCCCTCCATACCGCCTCCTCCCCCTCCTTACTCGCCCCCCTCCTTACCCGCTCCCTTCTCCCTTTAACCCTCCTTACCCGCCCCCTCCTCCCTCCATACCACGCCCCCCTTTAACCCCTCCCACCCCTCCCTCCTTACCGCCCCTCTCCATCTACTTCCTTACCGCCCTCCCCCTCCATACCACGCCCCCCTCCTTACCACCCCCTCCCCTCCTTACCGCCCCCTCCTTACCGCCCCTCCTCCTTAACCTCCTTACCCGCCCCTCTACCCCTCCTCCTCCTTACCCGCCCCCTCCCCCCTTACCTCCTTACTTGCCCCTCCTCTCTACTTACCCGCCCCTCCTTACCCGCCCCTATCCCCCTCTTACCGCCCTCCCCCTCTACCCTACTTACTCGCCCCCTCCTTACCGCCCCTCCTCCCTTTAACCCCGCCCCTCCCCCTCCTTACCCGCCTTTAGCCTCCTTACCGCCCCTCCCTCCTTACCCGCCCCATCTCCCTCTAACCTCCTTACCCGCCCCTCCTCCCTCTACCCTCCTTACCCCCCCCCCCCTCCTCCTCCTTACCCACCCCTCTCCTCTCCTTATGCTGGTTACACACCTACCGTATACGATTCGCGCACTAAAACTCGCGACTCGACCCGACCCGCTTAAAACTGAAAACGGGCCGATTCATTTTTCGAATCGCAATCGTAATCGGCCCGTTTTAGCCCTAAAACTGAGTTTTTAGTCACGAATCGCAATCGCTAGGTGTGCGCGGGGAGCGCACACCTAGCGATTTTTGTGCGTGAAACGGACAGTTTTAGATCGTATACGGTAGGTGGGTGCGCACAAATGGTAGGTGTGTACTAGGCATAACTCGCCTCTTCCCCCAGGTTACTTCGTTTGGGTCTTAAGAGAACCGCGCCTTAGGCCGTATATAACTATAATAGAATAAAGCAGCTTTTGCGGTGTGCGTGCGTGCGTGTGTGTCTGTAGTGCCTAGATGTATATGTGTGAGTGTATGGCGGCGTAGTGTGTGGAGGGAGAGGGTCATCCATTAAGGCCTGTCAAGAAGCATTTTCTTTGAGAAAGATCAGGAAAAAAATAGGCACTAAAGGGAAATAAACATCGGTGTGCTGTACTAGAAATAGTGCGCGCGCGTGCGTGCGTGCGTGCGTGCGTGTGTGTGTGCGTGTGTGCGTGTGTGTGTGTGCGTGCGTGTGTGTGTGTGTGGGCGTGCGTGGTGGCTGGGCGACCAGCATGGAGATGGGCAGAGCAGAACTCAGAGTGGAGAAAGGTGCCAGACAGAAGGAACACAGGAAGGGCACGTTTAACTAAAGCACCTCTTTAGACGTAGTGGACTTCACACTTCTACCAACTACGTCCCTTCATTAGACAAACTTATTTGTGGGTTTTTTATATAGTTTTTCTGGCCTCATTCACAAGTACATGACAACATTAGGTTGATTGTTGGAATCTAAGTTCCTTGAGTCTGCGGTAACCTTCGCTTTGAAGAGTAAACTTTGGAGATATTTTGAGTGAAGATACATAATATTAATGTTGGTGTGCACAGTGAAATGCTGGAGATCATAGGCTTTGATTGCCCGTTTTCAAGTATAGCAATAGCCCAGGAGCACCAAACTGCAATAGATATTTGATGACTGTGCCACTATATCCAAGTCATATACAGGATCAAATCTTAAATCAGACATTTATCAACTGTAATGTTTGCTCCAAACTGCAATATATATTTAATGAGTGCACTAGAATATAGAATCAAATGTAGGTCAGTAGTTTGATTAGAACACGTGATGACTTCATCGTACTATCCAGCTTAAAAGTGAAATACAGGAGTTCAGCAAAGGTTATAAGAACTAAGAAGGCGCATGACCAGCTTTCATGTTGACTGTCAGGGGAGAAAGGCGCCCGTTTTATTAGACGCGAAAACTACACAAGTTCTCATCGTTTATCCCACTTTGATGTGTTCTGTTGGCATGTGCTGCTCCCGTTTTATTAGACACTAAAACTACACATGTTCTCATCGTTTATCCCCCGTTGATGTGGTCTGTTGATATGTGCTGCACCCATTTTATTAAACACTAAAACTACCCATGTTCTCATCGTTTATTCCCCATTGATGTGTTTTGTTGATATGTGCTGCGCACGCTTTATTAGACGCTAAAACTACACAACATGTTCTCGTTTATTCCCCATTGATGTGTTCTGTTGATATGCGCTGCACCCTTTTAATGTGCTGCACCCACTGCAGACAAGGTTCTGAGTGTCGAGGAAGCGGTTTGCTTTAAATATAGGTCAGAAGGGTTTGGTGGTAGAATGCCTGCAGCTGCTTTTAATAGTGATCTTCAAAAAATAAATAAATGAATAAATAAATCGATATTAAGCTCGCCCTGTCCTGCCTCCTATGACGAGTATTTTGAAGACTGCATGTGAGTGGTGTTTCCTGGTTTCTAGTGGAGGAGAGTTCCACTATGTTCCCTTCACAGCTGCAGTGCTGTATACTGGCTCCCTCCTCTGTTCTCTTTACGGGTTTTCCTTGCCCTGTTCTCTGTCTCATGATGGAGGTTGTGTTGTTCACTCTGTACACTGATGGAGGTTGTGTTGCTCACTCTGTACACTCATGTGCACCTTAAGTACAAGACAAGATGGCCAAATTGTAAGAGTGTCGACTGGCTTCCCATGCGTGAATCTGAATCCCAACCGAGTGAAATCAAGGACTTACAAAATTGATACTTGTCACTACCTAGCCTGGCACTCTGCATTAATAGATACAGACTAGTTTGCTGAGTATCCGGATAATGTCACTGAGTGGGATATCGAGTCATGATGCTGGCGGCCTGCTCTACCAGTGGGACAGCACTATGAAGTCGTCATGAGGTTGCACTGACACAAGTCAGTACCCATCCTCATATAACCTGAGAGGATGCTAGGATGTAAAACCCCAACAAAGAAACAATCCTTTAAGTCTCCTTTGACCCTCTTAATTCACTCACCTCTTGAAGATGTTAAATACTAATAGAGGCAAACTAACACTCTTCACACCACTCTGTTAGCGCATGCACCACACAGACACACAACCATAGAGTGAATAAAGGAGGATTCTGTAAGTGTGCACATTCCAGTAGTCTAAACAATAAATAGTGAATAAAGGAGGACCGCCAATTTATATTTACATAATGAATTATATAACAAATATAATACACAGCTGTAGCTCGTAATTCAATTCAATTTTATTGCTCCGTACTCCTGATATTTTATACAATATAGTTCATATATATATCACATACATATATACATATACACGTGGATTCACTTAGTAGGTAGAAACCAAAGTCAACACTCTATCCATACCACGTTCCTCCATGGATTAAAAAAACAACCCAGAAAGTTGTGATCTGGCCAAAAACACGTGTTTGCCAGTAAGCTGAGTAACTGCCCGTCAGACGACGCTGTAGCGACACTTACGGCCCTGTAGCGGCGCTATAACGGCACTGCAGCGGCGCTGTATGAATGCTGTAACGGCAGGGCTCCGGTGAGGCTACACCTCAGCAGCCACACGTGGTTGCTACCTGGTTGCCAAGGTAACCCCAATTGGTGAGAATTAACAGACCTCCCCAACACACAACCACACACACGCAACAACACACTCACACACACATGACACACACTCACACAACCACAGACACAACGACACTCACACAACCACACACACACAACCATGCACACAACCACAAACAACACACCCATGCACACAACCACACACACACATACAACCACACACCACCTCCCTCCATGGTTCAACGCAGGTTGGGTTCAGTGAAGTGGGGTAGGATATATTATTTATTTATATTTATTAAGTTGAAGTCACCTGATCAGGAAAGGGACACCTACATGGAGGGAGGGCGCCTGAATTGGGAAGCCTTGGTGGTCTAGTGGGTGGAGCACTCAGCCTGAATGAAAAAAACAACCTAGTGAGCGAGTGACTAATTGTGGTTTTAATTCCTAGCAGTTTGTGACTGTGTATCCTTCTTATAAGTGACGTTTCAGTGCTGCTCCACTAAGGTACCGTGCCCCTATACAGTGAATGATATCTGACTCACTCATACAGGGATGAAAGTGGTCTCTGGCAACAACAAAAAGATAAATCTATCTGTAAATAACCGAGAACACTGAAAACAGAATGTTTCTTCAATAATATTATCCATATCTTAGTAGTTAGTGCTTTACATTCTTCAATGTGATGGAAGCTGAACGAAGCTGATGGAAGCTGATGGAAGCTGACTTCCAGCAAGTTCCCCGTGATCCCTGACCGTGCTAGGCCTGGGAACAAACACATTGTTGTGTAAATCCACCCCATTCAGTATTTATAAGGGAAGGTTGTTTTACGTCCTAGCAACATCTAAGGTCATATCAGGACGGGGATGTTATAAATAATGTAAATTACATTTTAATGACTTCACACTTGTAAAATACATGTTTTTCAGCGTAAAATTTTCACTTGTCCAACGGAAAAGCTCAAGCCATATTCTGCTTGTCCGTGCCTACTCTCACTTGGCTCAGACAAGCGGACACGCTCTTATTTTGAACGCTGCACATGTTGACAGTCACTGAGCGACACGCTCCCCTCTGACACCACCCGTCTCTGTACATCTTCTGGTGGCTGCACATCGCCATATAGGTTAGGATTTATTCATTTATAATATTATTTATTATTATTATTAATAAACAAGCAAACGCTTTCTATTGTGGCTGATTGCTCAATACAACAAAGCCGTGTGAGTTAAAGTTGCAGAATCGCATGTAAGCATCAGATTTTAGAAACCAAAAGTCTGACCTAGATTTCGTCCTCCACACCTGTTTAATATACCGATGACTCATTTAAAGCATGACTGTAGTTTGGTGCTCCGTGCTACGCTGCTAAGTTAGAACTGTACAAACAAAGCTTAGTTATGCCAAGCATTTTGTTCGGTTTAGCATTTTTTTCACTTCCAATATCTCCAAAGTTAATCCTTCAAAATACTAGTTACATTAAACTAAAGTAAAGTTGACTATAACGATCAACCCGATATATTTATCTAAAAAAATATATGGCAGAAACTCAAAAGCATCTGCCTAGGCCACGTTGATGCCTGGTGTGAGTGAGGTCACGCGTTTAAGTACGATGCACGTGGCCTATATTACACAGCCTGCAGGTTGGTGGTGGCAAAGGCCAGAGGGTATATATTTAAGAACTCGTTCTAGATCAACCATACAGCAGTGTCCCAGTGTCCCTGTAATGTCCCAGTAAAGTTCCAGTGTCACTGTAATGTTTCAGTGTCCCAGTAAAGTTCCAGTGTCCCGGTAATTTATCAGTTTCACTATAATGTCCCAGTGTCCCTGTAATGTCCCAGTAAAATGCCAGTGTCTCTGTAATGTCCCAGGAAAGTTTCAGTGTCCCTGTAATGTTCCAGTGTCCCTGTAATGTTTCAGTGTCCCTGTACTGTTCCAGTGTCCCTGTAAAGTTCCAGTGTCCATGTAATGTCCCAGTAAAGTTCCAGTGCCCCGGCAATGTCCCAGTGTCCCTGTAATGTCGCACTAATGTCCCAGTGTCCCTGTAATGTCCAAGTGTCCCTGTAATGTTCCAGTGTCCCTGTAATGTTTCAGTGTCCCAGTAAAGTTCCAGTGTTCCTGTAATGTTTCAGTGTCCCAGTAAAGTTCCAGTGTCCCTGTAAAGTTCCTATGTCCCTGTAAAGTTCCAGTGTCCCGGTAAATTCCCAGTGTCCCAATAAAGACTGCAATCCGACTTGAATCCCAGTCACTTTTTTTAAAAGGCAAAACAAAAACAAACAAAAAGGACAACAATTTATTAAATGTTATTAAATCAATTTTCCAAACCAGAAACGTAGTTTTGGATCTTTTCACATTCAGGTTACTTATTTACTTCTGATGCAAGCAATACAGATTCACCTATGTATTTATTATATTAGAGTTATAGATTATTCGTGTTTATTTATTTTTATGCCATCATTATATATCACCCATGTCACTTCATGGTGACAAACACCACCGAGCCAATATGGCAATACAGCTTCACCTATGTATTTATTATATTAGCCTTATAGATTCATCGTGTTTATTTATTATTATGCCATCATTATAGATCACCCATGTCACTTCATGGTGACAACCACCACCGTATCAATATGGCAATACAGCTTCACCTATGTATTTATTATATTAGCCTTATAGATTCATCGTGTTTATTTATTATTATGCCATCATTACAGATCACCCATGTCACTTCACGGTGACAAACACCACCGTACCAATATGGCAATACAGATTCACCTATGTATTTATTATACTAGCCTTATAGATTCATCATGTTTATTTATTTGTATGCCATCATTATAGATCACCCATGTCACTTCACGGTGACAAACACCACCGTACCAATATGGCAATACAGATTCACCTATGTATTTATTATATTAGCCTTATAGATTCATCATGTTTATTTATTTGTATGCCATCATTATAGATCACCCATGTCACTTCACGGTGACAAACATCACCGTACCAATATGGCAATACAGATTCAGCTACGTATTTATTATATTAGCCTTATAGATTCATTGTGTTTATTTATTTGTATGCCATCATTATAGATCACCCATGTCACTTCACGGTGACAAACACCACCGTACCAATATGGCAATACAGATTCGCCTATGTATTTTTTATATTAGCCTTATAGATTCATCGTGTTTATTTATTTGTATGCCATCATTATAGATCACCCATGTCACTTCACGGTGACAAACATCACGTACCAATATGGCAATACAGATTCAGCTACGTATTTATTATATTAGCCTTATAGATTCATCGTGTTTATTTATTTTTATGCCATCATTATAGATCACCCATGTCACTTCACGGTGACAAACATCACCGTACCAATATGGCAATACAGATTCACCTATGTATTTTTTATATTAGCCTTATAGATTCATCGTGTTTATTTATTTGTATGCCATCATTATAGATCACCCATGTCACTTCACGGTGACAAACATCACGTACCAATATGGCAATACAGATTCAGCTACGTATTTATTATATTAGCCTTATAGATTCATCGTGTTTATTTATTTTCATGCCATCATTATAGATCACCCATGTCACTTCACGGTGACAAACATCACCGTACCAATATGGCAATACAGATTCAGCTACGTATTTATTATATTAGCCTTATAGATTCATCGTGTTTATTTATTTTCATGCCATCATTATAGATCACCCATGTCACTTCACGGTGACAAACATCACGTACCAATATGGCAATACAGATTCTAACTTACACTCCCCGTGCCCGGAGGGGCAGTCCTGCCCCATAACCCAGAATGTGGCGCCGTCCATCCATTAGCTACACGCGGGGCGACACCTGTCGACAGGTGGGCGAAGCGGCTGGGTACGAACTGGTGGTGATAGCGTTCAACCCGCACTGCAGGCTGCACCAGTCGAGCAGTGTGAATAAAAACCTCACTCATACACACACATACACACACACACACACACTACAGGCTGCACTAGTCGAGCAGCTCAGTGTGAATAAAAACCTCACTCATGCACACACACTGCAGGCTGCACCAGTCGAGCAGCTCAGTGTGAATAAACACCTCACTCATACACACATATACACACACACACAAACTACAGGCTGCACTAGTCGAGCACCTCATTGTGAATAAACACCTCACTCATGCACACACACTGCAGGCTGCACCAGTCGAGCAGCTCGGTGTGAATAAACACCTCATTCATACACACACACTCAAATACACACACTGCAGACTGCACCAACCGAGCTGCTCAGCGTGAATAAACAACCCCCTCTCACACACACACACACACTCACACTGCACCAACGGAGCAGCTCCGTGTGTATAAGCACCCCCCACACTCACACACACTCACATACACACACCTACGTTCATACACGCACTGACACTGCAGGCTGCGCCAGTCGAGCAGCTGTGTGTGAATAAACACCCCTCACTCAGAAGTGTACACTCACACATTCACTCACCCTCACATACCCTCACAGTCACACGCATACACGCATGCAATCATGCACACACATTTCACCATTACAATTACACCACAATCTATACTGGCAGTTGGTTTCCACCATTACTATTATACCGGCAGTAGGCATCCTTTATAATTATACCTGAAGTAGGTTTCCACCTTTACAATTATGTCACAATTATACCGGCAGTGGGCTTCCACCCTTACAATGATACCAGAGTAGCATTCCACCGTTACAATTATAAGGACAGTAGAGCTCCACCTTTACAATTATACCAGCAGTAGGGCTCCACCTTAACAATTATATGGACAGTAGGTCTCCATCCTTACAATTATACTGGCTGTAGGGCTCCACCATTACAATTATACCGGCAGTAGGGCTCCACCGTTACAATTCTACCAGCAGTAGCATTCCACCTTTACAAATATACCGACAGTAGAGCTCCACCTTTACAATTATACCAGCAGTAGGTCTCCACCGTTACAATTATACCAGCAGTAGGGTTCCAGCGTTACAATTATACTGGCAGTAGAGTTCCAGCGTTACAATTATAGTGGCAGTAGGCTCCACCTTTACAATTATACCGACAATAGGGCTCCACCTTTACAATTATACTGGCTGTAGGGCTCTGCCGTTACAATTATACTGGCAGTAGGGCGCCACGGCTCTGCTATTACAATTATACCGGCAGTAGGGCTCCACCTTTACAATTATACTGGCTGTAGGGCTACATCATTACTATTATACAAGCAGTCTGGCAGTAGGCTTCCAGCTTGCGTGACGTGGTGAAAAACATTGAGCCTCCGCGCTGAAAATAGTCATTCAATGCGCTGTTCACTCCATCAGTGGGCTAGAACATGCTTCTCTCATTAACACCTAATTTCTCAAAACACAGCTCTACGTGACGAAGCCCATTCGATGAGAAAGTGCAAGCAAGCAGTTCCTCCTAAGCTACATGAGGCACCTCTCCTTGAAAATACTAAATTAACTTTATTTAGTATAAACCTATAATGTGCAAAAATTACAAGTAATTTCCCGTGAATAAATACTTGTGACCCTCCCAAGTAATAACATTCATTGACAGGGCTTGTAGCTAAATAAGACGGTGTCTTCAGCTCAGAGCCATAGCTTAGCCAAATTAACATCTTCACTGATGGACCTCATGGCTAAAAGGTATTATCAGCAATTATTTAAAATCCGGCAAAAAGTGGTGGGAAAAGGCGATAGGTGACCACTCGCAGGTGGCGCCGGCGGAGAAAACAGGAACTAGCTCCTGTGCAACATACCTCTATATTTATCTGGCTAGCATGACAAATAACTATTTATTAATTTTCAATGTTTTTTTTTTTTTTAAAAGACATTTCTAATCATAGTAAAGAAGTCTTTATTTACTTTCAGATCTAGAAAATGGCGCTATGTAACAGATGTAACCTAAACATTGCCTTTTATTTCATAATTAGGGCCAATCCCCCCAACCCGGGCGACACCTGCAGGGCACCACAGGAACTAAGTTCACGAAACACTGCACCTTACCTACCCTCCTTAACTCCGTCCAACAGCCCCCCCACCCTCCAACTCCCCAATCCAGTCAGTACTAATCATTGACCTGAACTTAGGCTCATGCTCTTATAACATAACACAGTGAGTGATGATGATTCACACCTTATCACCAGCAAAGGCTACATTCATGGCGACATAACATAGCAATACCTCATAAATCTATACACCAGACGGGATGGCCGAACGAGTTGAGCGTCCGTCTCCTGGTTTGGTAGATCGTGGGATTCGAACAAATGGGTTTGAACCCTGGTCAAGTCAAACCAATGACTTAAAAATGTATACTTGTCGCTTCCTAGCCAGGGGCTCAGCATTATTAGGATAGGGCAAAACAGGTTGGCTTAGTGCCAGGATAATGTGACTGAGGGGGATATCAGGCCATGGTGCTGGCAGCCTAGTCTCCCAGGGGGGCAGCACTATAAAATCTCCATGAGTGTGCAGTGTCACAAGTCAGTACACGTCCTGATATGACCTTAGATGTTGCCAAGACGTAAAACTCCAACAACCAACCAAACCAAACCCTAAATGTATAAATACTGATGAACAAACATGCATACCAAAAAAACAAAAAAATAACAATATAGAATTCGATTAACTCACATTTAGGATACAGAATTACAATAACACGGAGAATAGATTTGATACCAGGCAAACTAAAGCCCAGGTTCCACAGTCCCGGTGTGTGGTGGAGACAGGGCGGGCAGGTTGGTGTACTTGGTGCATGTTCTACGCGGTCTGTGCTGGGCACTGAGTGCAAGGTTAACTGTCACTGAGTGTCAGCAGTAAAACCAACCCGGGCCTCCTTCACCTGTCGTCTGTGGCGGCCTGCCGGACCCACCATCTCAACTGGACTCAGTCACTGAGCTCATGTATCCGATATGGGGGAACGGGACGTAGCTCAGGCGGTAGCATGTCCACCTGTGAAGGTGTTGGTCATCCTATCGATCCTGCTCAGCGGACACATTTGCAATTTGGGCTATTTTACGTTCCAACCAGTGGTCCACAACTGGTTCATCAAAGGTTGTGGTATATGCTGTCCTGTCTGTGGGAAAGTGCATATAAAAGACCCCTTGCTGCTTATCGGAAAGAGAAGCCTATGTGGTGGCAGCGGGTTTCCAACCCCCAAAAATATGTCAGAATGACCATATGTTTGACGTCCAATAGCTGATGATACAAAAATCAATATGCTCTTCTGGCATCGCTAAAAAAAACAAGCTTTACTTTTGTATCCGATATGCTACAGGACTCTGTGCTGATTGACCCACCAACTCGTTGTTATTTAGTCACCAACTTAGCCTATATATCAGCGAGCTTGGAAGCATGTGTATATTGACACGTTAACTCATGCTGGGATTGGTCATCAACAGAGCTCAATAATGACATGGCTTCTGCTCATTAAGATTCAGCTTGTATACATAATCAATGACTCTCCATTAAAAGAAGCAATTGTCTACATTAATGATAATTTGGACTCGGTTCAGCCAGATTCAGCCTGTATACATAATGAATTACTCTCCATTAAAACAGTTCAGTCTATATTATTATTAATGACCGGGCCCTATTCACTCAGTTTCAGCCTGTACACATAATGAATGACTCTCCATTAAAAAGTTCACTGTCTATATTAATGACCCGGACTCTGCTCAACCAGATTCAGCCTGTACACATAATGAATTACTCTCCATTAAAAGAAGCCATTGTCTACATTAATGATAAGTTGGACTCGGTTCAACCAGATTCAGCCTGTACACATAATGAATTACTCTCCATTAAAACAGTTCACTGTCTATATTAATGACCCGGACTCTGCTCAACCAGATTCAGCCTGTACACATAATGAATAACTCTCCATTAAAAAGTTCACTGTCTATATTAATGACCCGGACTCTGCTCCACCAGATTCAGCCTGTACACATAATGAATTACTCTCCATTAAAAGAAGCCATTGTCTACATTAATGATTAGTTGGACTCGGTTCAACCAGATTCAGCCTGTACACATAATGAATGACTCTCCATTAAAAAGTTCACTGTCTATATTAATGACCCAGACTATGCTCAACCAGATTCAGCTTGTACACATAATGAATAACTCTCCATTAAAAGAAGCCATTGTCTACATTAATGATAAGTTGGACTCGGTTCAACCAGATTCAGCCTGTACACATAATGAATTACTCTCCATTAAAACAGTTCACTGTCTATATTAATGACCAGGGCTCTGTTCACCCAGATTCATTCTGTACACATAATGAATTACTCTCCACTGAAAGAAGCCGCTGTCTATGTTGATGACAGCTTACAAAGAAGTGAAAACATGGAGTGCTGCGTTACTCAGGTCATTAGCAGCTCGACCAATCAGAAGTGCAAACACAGTGAGGTTGACGGAATGTTGCATTACTCTCCCCGCTGAGAGTGGCTCAACAAATCAAAAGTGAAAACACAGCGGGGTGACGGAGTGTTGTGGTACTCAGGCCGCTAGCAGTTCGACCAATCAGAAGTGAAAACACAGCAAGGTGACGGAGCGTTGCGCTACTCAGGCCGCTCAGAGTGGCTCGAACAATCAGAAGTGAAAACACAGCGAGGTGATGGAGTGTTGCGCTACTCAGGCCGTTAGCAATTCGACCAATCAGAAGTGAAAACACAGCAAGATGACGGAGTGTTGCGCTACTAACGCAGTTAGCAGCTTGACCAATCATAAGTGAAAACACAGCGAGGTGAGGGAGTGTCGTGGTACTCATGCCGCTAGCAGCTTGACCAATCAAAAGTGAAAACACAGCACGGTGACGGAGTGTTGTGGTACTCAGGCCGCTAGCAGCTCGACCAATCAGAAGTGAAAACACAGCGAGGTGACGCTGTACTCAGGCCGCTGAGACCAATCACCAGGACATGTCTGCCTGTGTTATCCTCCTCACTAAGAACATCCATAACCCCATAGAAGTAGCAATCCGCAACTGTTATCTCTGTGGCTTTTACCTACAACATACCAGGACCTGTACAAACTCCCACTGACATGCGTGTGTGTAGAGTTGTAGCCTGAACTGCTGAACTCGCTTCTTTTTCAAATACAGGGAAACCCCCTTATAACACGATCATTGGGGTCCATATATCGTCATTGCAAAAGCAGCGAGGTCGCGTTAAATCGGGGTTCAGTTCACTGAATTACCTTTTAATTAAAGAATTCTTGGTCAATGAATCATCGCGTTATATCCGAATTGGTGTTAAATCAGGATGTGTTAAAGCAAGCTTTCACAGAATCAGAGGTAATGACAGTGTGTGGCATCATTTATAACAATATGGGTATTCGGAGTTCCGCCAGTCGTACAGAATACACCTTGGAACAGTGCTGCTGAAACTGCATTGTCCAATGAAAACAACATTCACCGCTCTCAACCCAGTTTGTTCTTCTCAAATGACATTTACATTGATGGAGTTAAAAGGCCCAGGTAGGCTTGTCAGAACCGAGCTCCACTTCATCCTGATTGATAAGCACGACGGGGCGTGTCAGACACCGACAGCACGGACTGCCCTGTATTCTCTTTACTTACAGTGAAAACACTCATTAGAATGGGCGTGTTTCTTAAAGTGTTCACCCAATGAGTTACCGCAAGCAGCTTTTTTGTAACACCAGTCCCTGACTAACACAATTACCTCTGACAGTGTTCCATGTAGAGTGTTCAACAAACCGCTGTACATATCACAAGCAGCGCATTGGTAACACCATTCCCTGACTCACGCATCTACCTCTGTCAGTGTTCCAAGTAGAGTGTTCTAGAAACCGCTGTATGTATCACAAGCGACGTGTTGGTAACACCAGACCCTGACTCACACATCTACCTGTCAATGTTCCATGTAGAGTGTTCAACAAAACGCTGTATGTATCACAAGCAGCGTGTTGGTAACACCATTCCCTGACTAACACATCTACCTCTGTCAGTGTTCCATGTAGAGTGTTCTAGAAACCACTGTATGTTTCACAAGCAACGTGTTGGTAACACCCGACCCTGACTCACACATCTACCTCTGTCAATGTTCCATGTAGAGTGTTCTACAAACCGCTGTATGTATCACAAGCAGCGTGTTGGTAACACCCGACCCTGACTCACACATCTACCTCAGTCTGTGTTCCATGTTGAGTGTTCAACAAACCGCTGTATGTATCACAAGCAGCGTGTTGGTAACACCCGACCCTGACTCACACATCTACCTCTGTCAATGTTCCATGTAGAGTGTTCAACAAACTGCTGTATGTATCACAAGCAACGTGTTGGTAACACCCGACCCTGACTCACACATCTACCTCAGTCTGTGTTCCATGTTGAGTGTTCAACAAACGGCTGTATGTATCACAAGCAGCGTGTTGGTAACACCCGACCCTGACTCACACATCTACCTCTGTCAATATTCCATGTAGAGTGTTCTACAAACCGCTGTATGTATCACAAGCAGCGTGTTGGTAACACCCGACCCTGACTCACACATCTACCTCAGTCTGTGTTCCATGTTGAGTGTTCAACAAACCGCTGTATGTATCACAAGCAGCGTGTTGGTAACACCCGACCCTGACTCACACATCTACCTCTGTCAATGTTCCATGTAGAGTGTTCTACAAACCGCTGTATCTATCACAAGCAACGTGTTGGTAACACCCGACCCTGACTCACACATCTACCTGTCAATGTTCCATGTAGAGTGTTCTACAAACCGCTGTATGTATCACAAGCAGCGTGTTGGTAACACCCGACCCTGACTCACACATCTACCTCTGTCAATGTTCCATGTAGAGTGTTCTACAAACCGTTGTATGTCCCGCAAGCAGCTTGTTTTTAACATAAGTCCCTGACTCTACCTCCGACAGCATTCCATGTAGAGTGTTCTACAAACTGCTGTATGGTACCGCACCAGTTTGTGAATCCTACTGACCTGCTTATGGCTATTTAGCATGAACCAACTTTTAACAGATCGATGAGGTACAGAATATCAGGAATGCGCCAGGATGTGGAAAATCAAAAAGTCAGTAAAGTGTTAAATATGCTTTAATATCCGGATTAGGCAAGTGTATAGCCACCATGATGTTGAAAGCCAGTGTTAAACAGGCATTGATATCAGGAATACAGTAGTTATAGTCACCATGATATTATAATGTGGGAGACAGTCGAGTGTTACTGTCAAACAGGCAATGATATCAGGAATATAGCCAATGTGTGACCACAATATTGATAATGTGAAAGCGAGTTCAGTGCCGAACACACATCAATATTGGAACTACAGCTGGAGTGCGCCAATACCGACCATGCAGAAGGCTGCACGGTGTCAACCAGGCATCAGTAGAAAGGCGCTTCCTGCTTGTGCAGTAGCTGTCACGGACCAGGTGAGAAGTGCTGAAACTACATTTTTTTTCCTGACGCAAAAAACAGTGCATGTTCTTGTAATGAATCCGCCAATCACAGCCTGCAACCTGACACCACCCACCGCCTCATGCTACACACACCGCCAGTCACTGCCTCATGCCACACACACACACCGCCTCACGCAACGCACACCGCCACTCACGCCACACACACTGCCGCAAGCCACACACACTGCCACAAGCCACACACACCGCCACTCACCACCTCAAGCCACACACACCGCCTCAAGCCACACACAGTGCCACTCACCGCCTCACGCCACACACCCTGCCACTCACCGCCTCAAGCAACACACACACCACTGCTCACTGTCATACACACACCACTGCTCACTTTCACACACACCACCACTCACCGCCTCATGCCACACACACTGCCGCAAGCCACACACACCACCACTCACCGCCTCACGCACCGCCTCAAGCCACACACAGTGCCACTCACCACCTCACGCCACACACCCTGCCACTCACCACCTCAAGCCACACACACACCACTGCTCACTACCACACACACCACCACTCACCGCCTCACGCCACACACACTGCCGCAAGCCACACACACACCACCACTCACCGCCACAAGCACCGCCACTCACCACCTCAAGCCACATCGCATCAAGCCACACACACCACCACTCACCGCCTCACGCACCACCCCAAGCCACACACAGTGCCACTCACCACCTCACACCACACACCCTGCCACTCACTGCCTCAAGCCACACACACACCACTGCTCACTGCCACACACACCGCCACTCACCACCTCAAGCCACACACACCGCCTCATGCCACACACCCTGCCACTCACCGCCTAAAGCCACACACCGCCTCATGCCACACACCCTGCCACTCACTGCCTCAAGCCACACACACACCACTGCTCACTGCCTCAGGCACCGCCACAAGCCACACACACCACCACTCACCGCTTCACGCCACACACACTGCAAAAAGCCACACACACCGCCACTCACCACCTCACGCCTCACACACCACCACCCACCACCTCACGCCGCTCCGTCACGTTGAATCCGTTCACCTCCCCAACCCACCCTCCTTGTTGAACCCATCATGAGCCTCCTCGTCAATTTGTTCTTGTTGGGTCCCTGCTGGAAGAGCAGCCAACTGTCACGACTCAACGTGTCAGACACAGCCCAGCCCGTCTACGTAATACAACCTGCCTCTAGGACCACCCAGTACTCACCGTTATGTGGACCGACAAATACACTTGTGTCTTTCAATTAACCATACCACACATAGTATCTTTTTCTTCTTCTTTTTTTCCCTCCTTTCTTCAAATTTATATTCCAGTTGAATAACATCGTTTTTCAGCATCGAGGTGCTGGTCTTCCGGCCTTAACAATTATAGTGCATATGAACTATTTATCAGGGATGAAAGTGGTCTCCGGAAAAAAAGCGGAAATGCTGATATTCTCCCATAGGTTTAGCATTGTCAGGGAATCGCGGAAAAATACCGGAAGTCAGGTCTGAACTAAGCCTTGTTGTGACTGAATTATCGCCCATATCTAACAATTTCTTGCTTAGGTTTTATGTTCTAACTACATCTAAGGTCATATAAGAACGGGATTCGAACCACCGAACTGTTGTCCTATATACATCCCATCTTTTGGAATTTTGTTTAACATTGATCGGTGGATATAAGAAATCCCGGAAATCCGCGAAACCGCGGAGGTCTTTCATCTCTGATGATGAGATGGTATGAACAATATAGACAATAGTAGGTTAAAATCAGGCATTAGAAATATAGTGGGGATCTTATTTTGCACACTTAGACTGGAGAATAGGCATATTTACCTTTAGACTATATCAGTGATTTGATGATCATACCTGTGAGGAGACTTTAATCATATTCATATTCACATAGCATATATACAAATACTAAAATTACTATACTGGGTTCTAAATATGATAGTGCACAATACTAAGTCAATTAAACAGGGATGAAAGTGGCCTCCCTCAAAAAAAGCGTAAACGAGGAAATTCTCCCACAGGCTTAGCATTGTCAGGGAATCGCGGAAAATTCCCGGAAGTCAAATGTCATACATATTGGAATACGCTGATAGTGCTGCGGCATTTGAAACATGTATTAATGTATGCTGATCGTGCTGTGACACACTGATAGTGCACCGTTTAACAACGTACTAGTACGTGTACATTGATACCCTGCAGGAAAAATCCCTCAAATCCGCGAAATCGCGGAGATCTTTCATCCCTGAAATTAAATAGAACCTGGCATTGCTCCAAGTTAGGCACGGACAGTAAGTAAAACCACACAGGTACCAGTGTAACTCCTGTGCTACTCTTCCATCATGTTAAAAAATAAAATTGTTATTGAGTCTGTATTTATACTGTCCATAACATATAAGCCTGGGTATTCAGGCTACTACTAGACTAGCCTACTCCTATTTACATATCATAGGCTTGTATGTACCTGTGTGGTGTGCTATCTGGCTACTTTTGGCATGGTTACCTTCCATTAGGCGTCCCGCTGGTTGGCGGTGACATATCACATGCCCCTTTGCAGTGCAGCTTAGTGGGGGTTTCCTAGCCTTATTTTGCACAGATATTTTTTGTATGTTTTTAGGTCAGGAATTTGTCATTCCTTTACCGTTTGGGCATTCCACACCGTGGCAGCCATTTCCAGCGGCCTTCTCCCGTGAGCTTTTATTTGGCTTCTGGTCTGCTTTAGTAGTGACGCATTATTTGCTCTAGTAGCCCTTTGTGGTTTTGTTAGGAGTTTATTGTTTTGACTATAGCTATATGCTAATGTTTTTAAGTGAATTATTCTCATATTTTCTAGTAATTTTACTTTGGTTCTTTTGTGTATGTCATAGGTGGGGTGCAGCTTGTCTACTCTTAGGCAGATTTGTATGGCTCTGTTCTGCAGTAATTGCAGTTTTTTAGAAGTTCTTTTTTCAGACCCATGTAGTTTACATCTCCATAGTCAAAATAGGGGAGCACCATGCCCTTGAAGATTTTGTTGACATTTCTTGTGTCATGTAGTCTCTTAGCTTTGCAAATAGCCACACTTTGTGGTTTACTTTTTGGATAATCTTGTTTATACATAGGTTGTAAATTAGTTGGCTGTCCAACTCAAGGCCTGCACATATATCACAATCCAGTATTGCACGTGCCAGTGTAGTTAGTTCTAAGGCTGTATTCGTGAGAGAAAAAAAAACGAATATAGAAAGTCTAGGATGTCAACAAATTCAATGTGCACACCAACATTTATTTTGCATGTATTCACTTCAAATATCTCCAAAAGTTAACTCTTTAAAATAAAAGCTGCTTCAAATCTGATTATAACAATCAACCGAACAAATATGTATCTAAAAACAGTGGCAGAAACGCAAAAACATTAGGTTATGCAACACCAGAGGTTGAGCACTATTGAAAACGGTGCTGTGACCTGGACCCCATAGCCCATTTTGCACCAGTTTGCACCATTTCGATGGTCGCCTCCTGCGTCCCGCTCCCGGTTCGTTGGTGTGAATAATATTCACACAGCAGTGTCAAAAGGCTCTCACAGTAGCTCTCAGGTCTGAAAACGAGGCTACTCCCTTCTAGAAAATGTCACACACTATTCCAAAATGTCGACCATCGTCCTGCCCTTTCTCGGTCAGTAGAGTCGGACTGTAGACACTCTGAGAAGTAACCGTCCCCTTCTACCTGTAGCACGGACACACATAGGTCACTCTGATGAATATGTAATTTAAACGGGAAAGGAGAGGGAGATAGGAGAGAGGAGAGGCGGAAGGGATGGGAGGCAGGGGAAGGAAACGGAGAGGAAGAGGGAGGAGGCGAGGGAGAGGGAGAAGACGATGAGGAAGTGTCAGAGAGAGAGAGAGAGAGAGAGAGAGAGAGAGAGAGAGAGAGAGAGAGAGAGAGAGAGAGAGAGACAGACAGACAGACGGAGAGAGACAGGGAGAGAGAGAAAGAGAGAGATAGAGACAGGAAGGAAGAGGGGAGAGTGAGGGTGAAATGGAGAGGGTGAGTGATAGAGAGACAGAACCAAAGGGGGGCGGGTGGAGAGGAGCATTGCCCCTGCTAGTTAGACGCCCTTCAAACAAGATCGTTAGTGAGGACGACTCCCGGGTCGATCCCAATTTCCATCCCACCCCACCCCCATAGGCGAGCATCATTGGCATCCATAGCTCGCCTCGCCACCCCTTCTAATAGTCCAGGGCTGAGGCAGTGGCCGACTGCCTGCCCGCTCACTCACCCAACACCAACATGGATGGACGAGCCGTGGTCACCCAGTCTCCAGTTGGTGCGAGGGGACACTTTGCACCGTGAGGGGCACTTTGCAATGTGACGGCAGTTCGCACTACGAGGGGCACTTTGCACTTTGCACTGTGACGGCACTTTACACTGTAAGGGCAGTTTGTGCTGGGGCACTTTGCATGGTGAGGGCACTTCGTGTTGTGACTGAGGGCAATTCACGCTGTGAGGGCACTTCGCACTGCGAGGGCAGTTTGCACTGTGGGGGCACTTCGCACTGTGAGGGCGGTTTGCACTGTGAGGGCACTTCACACTGTGAGGGCAGGTTGCACTGTGAGGGCACTTCACACTGTGAGGGCACTGCTCACTGTGAGGGCACTTCGCACTGTGAGGGCATTTGAACCCTGTCTAGCATGATACACACACTAATCGACAGACATGATCTCAGGCACACGTAATCGTCTGGGTGGGTGGGCAGTGGTTTCAAATTGGAATAATTTCAACACCGCTTTCCCACCAAGTGCCTCTACATTCTCAGAGATCACCATTGCCTTCAACATCGTTTATAAAGATTATAAAAGCGGAAACCTGACCTCGAGCAAATTTAGCCGCGCTCACCATATGATGGGAAGTGACCGGTATGAGCGCAAAATAAACGTGAATTCGGCTGAAAACTGGAAATATAAATCATCTCCGATTCCCAATAAACTAACTCCGTGTATGACAATGGTTTACTATCATACTCCATAGTATCAACAGACACAGACGACTATTGAACAAACATTAAACCCAAGCATTACAAGATAAATAATGCGCCCCTCGTTGGCTCCTTTCAGCAGGTACTGCCAGTGACAACAAATAGGTTCTGTGTGCCTCAGTGATGACTTTACTCCACGGGACACAACATACATCACCTGGGGAGCCCCTGTCATGGCGCCATTATCTTCTTTTCGGCAAAGCAGTGGGGGGCGGGTTTAAAAAAAAAAAAAAAGCATCACCCACATCAGGAGAATCGCCAAGTCGGTACGAGGGTTGCTGGGAGGTGGGTGGGTGGGGGGTGGGGGTTGGGTTGGGGGAGACGACCTGTTACATAGTTGCACTAAGAATACCTGGCAATATAATGTGTTGGCGCTGGTGGTGTAGTGGTGGTGTTTGTGTTGGTGGTGGTTGATTGATTGATTGGTGATTGCTTTACGCTGTGTCAGCAGCATAGGCAATATTCACGGTGAGAAATGTTTGTTTTTTGTTCAAACCATCGCTTTTACATGTAAAAGCATACAATCAATTTTGTGTCAATAGACACTCACTAAATTAAAAAGCTCACAATTATATATTTGTGGCCAAGGGAAAGAAATTTCCGTAAAAAAAATATATATAGGTTTTATTATAATTGATAGAATTTATTTTGTAAACTATATCAGGTGGTACAGACCTGCTGCCCTCAAAAAGGCTAAAAGTTTTCTTGCTTTACTTCAGTAAAAAGATTGCGCATACTGTCTGCAGTGTAAAATTGTTGGTGCAAGGCCAAAAAATCATCACAACTTAGTCAAATGGACACCCAATACATTCAGGGGGAGGTTCCCCTAGAGCAGCAAAGCATGTGTAAGCAAGCCACGAGTGGCCAATACGGCAGCGGCTAAGGACCACTTGGTCCCGCCGACCTCCCGCATGCGTCTGGTGGTTTTCCCACAGATGGTTCAATTTCTTGAAGTTTATTAATGTTTTAATCCCACTCATGCTGCCATTTGGATTTTTTGTGGGTAGCTGTTAGTGGTTTCAGATCAGAGTCCTCCGTGAGTTGGAGGATAACCAACGGCTTCCTCTACGACCACGGGGGATGTTCTGGGACTTTGGCATCATCCAACATGTCCAAATCCACTCCTAAGGCCTCCAAATGAGGTTTCATTCAGAGCCTCAGTGGCCGGATGTAATTCAGCCTGACTTCATACCTCGATTCGTCATGTGGCTCGAATAGACAATTGTGTGCAGGATTCAACGCATTGGTTTTTATCTTGACTACATATTGCATGGCCAGTTTGATTCTCCTGTTAAGTGATGGTTCGTTGGCTTCGACATAGAGGCTCTGAACCGGTGAGGCGCAGAAGGCCCCAAGGGCCAGGTGTAGCCCCTGGGGGTGGACCGTGTCTAGCAGCCCAATATACGATTTCCTTGCGGAGCCGTATACTATGCTGCCGTAATCCACTCGTGACCGAACCAAGTTTCAGTACACAGAGAGCAGAACATCTCTGTCCGCTCCCCACTCTGAGCTAGACAGTACCATCAGAATATCTAGCGCTTTCAGGCGTCTTGTTTTCAGGTACTTTATGTAGAATATAATTTATTATATATATATAAAGGAGGCGCAGTTTCCCCCCTTCTCTCTTTAATTAATTATTTCTTATTTATTTCTTATTTATTTCTCACTTATATTCGCCCCGGGCCACTCTTTTGCCCCGGGACTGCCATCTCATTGCCGCTTGGCTCAGTCCAGCCTTGACTGCATGCCGAGCACTACTTATTTTTAGCTTACCACGGAGCGTTCTACCATGGTCTACCTGTGCGTACTGTGGTCTACCTGTGCGCGTTCTACCTGAGCCTACCTGTGCTCGTTCTACCTGTCTACAAGCTAGTGTCAGACACAGTCTACCTGTTACCTGTGTCCTCTGATACACTATGACTGATCAAGTGGAGGGTGATCGACAAAACAAGCATAACGTGAGCTAAAACTTACAATATTTTCCGTCGATTATATCGATATGCTGCGTGTGTGTCGAGCTACGAAAATCGGCCGAATATGACAACGGGAAGGACAGCTGGTAGGCCGTATCGACGCCATTGTTTATAATCAGATCGACGTGAATATATCGATTTGACTGATTTATTTAGACACTTACTATATTTTAAGGTCTCTATATGTGTGTCGATTGAAAGTTGGACATAATATATGCCGATTTAGGCTGTAATCGATAAATATACGGCAAACAAGATGGCGGTTGGCGCGAAAATATTTTGAATGTCGAGGCCTCACACACTTTCACAATAATCATCCGTGTGTGTCGATATGAATTTTCTGTCGGTTTCCATTAGCCATTTACCTTACTTTACATATGCTAATATTTTAGTTAACTAAGTAGGGCTGTTATTTTGCCCGGCCAAGGGACCTTCAAGCAAAAATAAAAGAAGGTTCCCCACCACTACTCATTGTTCTCTCTCTTTTCCTTTCCGTAGCCTAAATTTATATGTGGCACGAAAGACAGTTTTGCGTCGAAAATGAGGCCCAAAAATTTGGTTTCCTCAACAACTTTAATGGGATCCCCATCAAGGGTCAGCTCCAGTTCTGCATGCATTCTACGCAGCAGGCAGAAGTGCATGCAGACTGTTTTGGTCTTGGAAATTTTTAATCTGTTCAGAACTGACCATCGATGGATCCCATTTATGCTTAGTTGTAGCTGTCTCTCTAGCTGTAATATAAAACAAAGTTGTCCACGAAAGACTACAGCAGCAGCAATACCATTGACCTTGACCCCGAAAAGGGTCATGGCCAGTATGCTGCCTTGAGGTACTCCTAGTTCCTGTGAGTTTAGGCTGGAATAGGTAGTCTTAATGCGGACCGGAAAATGCCTGAAGGCTAGAAAGTTCCTGATGAAAATTGGCAGGTGGCCACGAAGGCCAATCGCATGGAGATCTTCCATGATGCTGTGCTGCCATGTTCTCTCACAGGCTTTTTCGAGGTCGAAAAAGACAGCCACAACTGGCTCCTTCTTAAGGAAAGCATCTCTTATGAAAGTCTCCATGCAAAACAAATGATCGAGGGTGCTGCGGCCCCGTCTGAAGCCACATTGAAGGTTGGAAAGGTGGTGTCCTGACTCCAGTAGCCAGACGTTTACCATATGCTCCATGGTTTTACAGATGCAGCTTGTGAGGGCTATGGGACAATAGTTGTTGGCTTTTGGTCTTCACCGGGCTTGGGAATCTGTATTACTGTCGCCTCCCGCCAAGAGGCGGGGACAACACCCGACTCCCAGATGTTGTTGAAGAGTTGAAGCAACATTCCCAGCGCAGGTTCAGGGAGATGTTTAAAGAATTGATAATGAATTCCATCAGGCCCAACTGCTGTGTCATGCGAGCTCTCCAAAGAACACCTCAACTCACCCATACTGAATGGGGAGTTGAGTGCTCCTCGCCATCAGAGGAAAAATCCAAGAGCTTTCTCTCTTACCGTTCCCATACTGAATGGGGAGTTGAGTGCTCCTCGCCATCAGAGGAAAAATCCAAGAGCTTTCTCTCTTACCGTTCCTTGACGGCCAGAAAGCCCTGGAGGCAGTTTGCCAAAGACGAGTTTCCAGCAAAGGCGCAAGCCAATTCTTCACTTATTTCATCAAGTGATGTGAGAATGGTGCCATTGTGTTTCAAGTGCTGGACTACAGAAGAATTACCCCCCCCCCAATTGTTTGATTCTCCTGATCATTGTTCACACTTTTCCCAATGGTGTGCGCATGGTGATGCTAGAAACAACACTGCCTCTGCGCGCAGAATTATAAAGAGCGCCAGATTTTCAGCAGTCAGTCTCCTGTGGAATTTACGCTGAGCTTTCTTTCATTCCTTAATAGCCCTCCTGCAGCTGTCATCCAACCATGGAGGCATCAGATGCTTGGGAGTTGCCAAGGTCTTCAGAACAGTTTTCTCTGCGATCCATCTCAGCAACTCAGTGAAGGAATCGATGTCACTGATGTCCGGAGTGAACTCCTCACGACATAGGGTCTGGAAGGTAGGCCAGTCGGCTCTACGCACCCACCAACTCCTCTCTCACTCTACGGGAGATGCTCCTTCACAATTAACAATAATTGGGAAGTAGTCGCTCCCAGAGGTCGTCCCAGACCCTCCACGAAAAGTCCAGCGCCAGTTCTGGTTCTACAATGCTGAGCTCGATGGCAGAGTATGTTCCGTAGCCGGGATGCAAATATGTATACGAACCATCGTTCAATACACACAGAGCATGACCTTTGTGCCTTTAGAGTTCCAATTGTCCCCACCCCCCCTTTAGTGGGTTGTGGCCATTAAAGTCACCCATAAGTAAATATGGGGACGGTACCTGGTCCACAAGGACATCCAGTTCTTGTAAAGTGAGAACGGAGCTCGGAGGAATGTAAATGGAACAGAGAGTTAGTCTTAGGCAGTGTCAGACAAACAGCTACAGCCTGTAGTGTCGTGTCTAATGCCACTGGCGTACATACCACATCACGTCTGACCAAGATGGAGGAGACTACAACTCTCAGGAGCTTTAATATAAGTTTCTTGTAGGCAAACAGCAAGTGGATTGAGGTTGCAACAGAGAAGAGACAACTCTTCGATGTTGCTCCTAAAACCTTGGCAGTTCCATTGAATAAGAGATCCACCTGTCACTGTCATTTTGGAACAGTGACAAGTGTTCTCCCCCATACCTTTGGTTTGGGGGAGAGACTTCGACTGCGGGTTTCCGCAGTCTCAGGCATCTCAATATCAGCCAGCTCCTAATATCGATTTAGGGTTAGGTTTTTGGAGATCGATGACGCCCTGGACATTTTGTCCGTAGGGGCTCAAAGATCCCTTCGGAACTCGGTGGTGGTGGAGGTAGTCGGGGTGGAGGTGGTGGTGGTGTTGGTGGTGAACCAGGGGCGTGGGGTGAGAGCATTCACAGGTAGTGTGTTGTGGTGTGTGTGCATGTGTTGTTGTGTGTGCATGTGTGTTGTAGTGCGAGTTGTGGTATGTTTATAATTATATTGTGTATATGTGTGTGTGTATTTTTGTATGTATGTATGTATGTATGTATGTATGTATGTATGTATGTATGTATGTATGTATGTATGTATGTATGTATGTATGTATGTATGTATGTATGTATGTATTGTGAGTTGTGGTATGTTTATAATTATATTGTGTATATGTGTATATATGTATGTATGTATGACTGTTTTGAGGAAGGGAGAGTGCATTTCTGTGTTCGTCTGTAGGTGTGCTTTGAGGAAGGGAGAGTGTATTTGCATGAGTGTCTAAAAGTGTGTGAGTGTATGTGTGTGAGTGTATGTGTGTGAGTGAGTGAGTGTATGTGTGAGTGTGTGTATGTGTATGTGTACGTGTGTGTGTGTGAGTACTGGCAGTATGGCTAAGAGATAAGGACGGGGGCGACCTGCGGAGACAAGCCGGCTCTTCTTAACTACAGTCACCTGCACCTGTCAATCACCTGTCAGCAGGCTGTCAATCACGCCCCAAAGCAGGCTAAACTCCGCCCCCCATCGTGCATCCTCAGCCAGGCTTCCTGGCACTGACCCTCACACCCCAGCTGACTGTGTCTCAATTAGTACACTTACATGCAAGTTGCCATGGCATCAAAACCCCAGCCGACTGTGTCAATTAGGTCACTTACACGCACTTTGCCATGGCACTGACATCCCAGCCGACTGTGTCAATTAGTGCACTTACACGCACTTTGCCATGGCACTGATACCCCAGCCGACTGTGTCAATTAGTGCACATACACACACGTATCCATGGCACCGATACCCCAGCCGACTATGTCAATTAATGCACTTACACGCATATTTCGATGGCACCGATACCCAAGCCAACTGTATCTCGATTAGTGCACTGACACGCACATTGCCATGGCACCAATACCCCAGCTGACTGTGTCAATTGGTGCACTTACACGCACATTTCCATGGCACCGATACCCCAGCCAACTGTATCTCGATTAGTGCACTGACACGCACATTGCCATGGCACCAATACCCCAGCTGACTGTGTCAATTGGTGCACTTACACGCATATTTCTGTGGCATCGATACCCCAGCCAACTGTATCTCGATTAGTGAACTGACACGCACATTGCCATGGCACCAATACCCCAGCTGACTGTGTCAATTGGTGCACTTACACGCACATTTCTGTGGCATCGATACCCCAGCCAACTGTATCTCGATTAGTGAACTGACACGCACATTGCCATGGCACCAATACCCCAGCTGACTGTGTCAATTGGTGCACTTACACACACATTTCTGTGGCATCGATACCCCAGCTGACTGTCAATTAGTGCACTTACACGCACATTTCCATGGCATCAATACTCCAGCCAACTGTGTCTCCCAGCCGGCGGATGTGACTTGGTATGTCAAGAAGTGTGGGTTGGAAACCTGCTCTAGGTGCAATATTTCCCATTTTCATTATCCCCACGACACTAGTATCATGCGCGAAACAGTCGAATGGGAAATACCAATTGTTTGCAAGTGAAATTTCCCTCGGCATAATCGACTAATTAACAAAAACACAAAGACAAATTTAGGTTGAAAATATGAGTTCTTGTCGATGCTTATTTTTGAAACAGCAATAAAGAGCTTTAAAGAAAATGCTATTAACCTGAATAAACTAAAAAGTTCTAAACCTTTGCTATGTGCGCGTGCGTGCGCGTCACCAGTTCACAATCTGGGACCTCCCCACTTTGCATTCTCCAACCACAACCCACCTCCTCTCTCGGCAGACATACCCCCCCCCCCCCCAGACTTCCGCCCCGCCCGACACGTCCTTGACTCGACCTCCTCCATGCTTGTTGCTAACTGCACCGTGTGCCGTGACCGAGGTATATTGTGATCTGACCAAAATACAAGCACAGATTACACGCAGGAAATCAATTGCGCGGCACAAAACTTGCAGAAAAAACCCACATTTGTTGACAAAGCGATAAATAGAAGAGTCAAAGCACATCTAACCGACGGTTGGGTGATAAAGAGACAAAGCACATCTAGCTGACGGTTGGGCAATAGAAGAGTCAAAGCACATCTAACCAACGGTTGGGCAATAGAAGAGTCAAAGCACATCCAGCCGATGGTTAGCCAATATAAGTGTCAAAGCACATCTAACCGATGGTTGGGCAATAGAAGAGTTAAAGCACATCTAATCGATGAATGGGCAATAGAAGAGTCAAAGCACATCTAGCCGACGGATGGGCAATAGAAGAGTCAAAGCACATCTAGTCGACGGTTGGGCAATAGAAGATTCAAAGCACATATAATCGATGGTTGGGCAATAGAAGAGTCAAAGCAGATCTACCCAACGGTTGGGCAATAGAACAGACAAAGCACATCGAACCGACGGTTGGGCAATAGAAGAGTCAAAGCACATCTAGCCGACGGTTGGGCAATAGAAGAGTCAAAGCACATCTAGCTGAGGGCAATAGAAAAGTCAAAGCACATCTAGCCGACGGTTGGGCAATAGAAGAGTCAAAGCACATCTAGCCGACGATTGGGCAATAGAAGAGTCAAAGCACATATAAACGATGGTTGGGCAATAGAAGAGTCTAGCCAAAGGTTGGGCAATAGAAGAGTCAAAGCACATCTAACCCATGGTTGGGCGACAACAACCTTTTTTGCTGTTTAGCAAATCCAGGAGAGATACCCCCCCCCCCCAATGACCCGGTACGAACCTGTTATCACTGTCAGAGGAGGCAAAAAGACATAAAATAGCCACTGATAAGCCAGTACAAGGTAGTCGAGTTTCATAATTATCAACTAGGTGGGATAGCCGAGTGGGTAGAGCGCCCATTTCCCATGCGGGAGATCGTGAGTTCGGTCCCAGATTGCGTCAAATCAAAGACTTAAAAGTTAATACTTGCAGCTACCTTGAAACTCAATATTACCAGGATGGACTGGTTGGCTTAGAGTTAAGATAATGTGACTGAGTGGGTTATTGGGTCAATGTGCTGACAGCACTATATCCTAGTGGGGCAGTGCCATAAAGTCACCATGATAACCTCAGATATTGCTAGGACATATAACCCTAAATCACTGTCGCTTTGAAAAGCATGACCTCTGATGTTGCTGGGACGTAAAACCCCCAATTACTTCTATAGTGTAGGGTTTGAAAGCCTTGACCTTGGATGTTGCTAGGACGCTAAGGCCAAAGCACTCACTGCTCAGTATGCGCGGTTTGAAAGCCCTCGGTGTGCAACCTCCCACCCACACAGCCTCCCACCCACACAGCCTCCCACCCACACAGCCTCCCACCCACACAGCCTCACACCCACACAGCCTCACACCGACACAGCCTCACACTCATACAGCCTCCCACCGAAACAGCCTCACACCGACACAGCCTCACACCTATACAGCCTCACACCCACACATCCTCACACCCATACAGCCTCCCACCCACACAGCCTCCCACCCACACATCCTCACACCCACACATCCTCACACCCATACAACGGGTCACCCACACAGGCTCACAACCACACAACCTCACAGCATCACACCCTCACACACACAGCCTCCTACAACCACACACACACACACACAAACACACACACAGCCTCCCACACACAGCCTCCCACATCACTGATCAGCGTAAACAGGTAGTTAGGCCGATAACGTTCACTTATGACCCGCCGACACGTTCATGGGGGGCTTAGAAACGGGCAAACAGACAGCAAGTATGGATCTACGCCGGGCCACTCCAGAGGTGTGTGTGTGTGTGTGTTTGCGTGTGTGTATGTGAGTGTGTGCGTGTGAATGAGTCAGAGTGAATATGTGTGTGTCAGTGAGTGTATGGATGTGAGTGAGTGAATATGTGTGTGTCAGTGAGTGCGTGTGTGGATGTGAGTGTGTGCGTGCGAGAGAGTGTGTGTGTGGATGTCTGCGTGTGTGTAGATATGTGCGTGTGGGGTGTGTGGATATGTGTGCGTGTGGGTGGTGTTTTTGCAAATGAAGAAAATACTGTTGCCTACCGTGGGAATCGAATCCGCACTTCTGCCATTCCAGCGCCAGCGTCCTAACCATTAATTTATTGAGACTCTCTGATGTAGCATGGGACGCGGGCATTCTACTGTGCGGCCATCGCGTCTGGTCGATGAAATGTGTGACAACGCGGGCATTGCTAGTTCCGCTGGTCCCTCACGACTCGCTACAGCCCAGTTCGCCGGGCGGCAGTCTCACCTTACAGGGGGCAAGTCGGGGTCGGTGTCCTGGAACCCTTCACTATACACCCCTTTCAATGTTTATAAACATTGTGTATGCGCGCGCGCCTTGCCTGCAGAATGAAGGCACACTGCCATTGGGTTTGCAGATACGTGCAGTGCAACACGTAAATTGTATTCAAAATTAATAGAAATGCCAAACCCTAACCATATAAATTTAATATAATCTTTTTGTTGAATATGTTTTCTGTATGTGTGCCAAGCGGTTTGTTTCTAGGTGCTGTGGTTTGAGAGATATTTCACTTTTTCTGTATGAAGATTGCTCATGGCCATTGACACTGCATTGAGTTTGAGGATACACACAGTGCAACATGTCGATTATATTCAAAATTAATAGAAATACAGAACCCTAACCATATGAATTTAATATAATCGTTTCATTGAATATGTTGTCTGTATGTGTGCCACGTGGTTTGTTTCTAGGTGGTGTAGTTTTAGAGATATTTCACTTTTTCTGTATGAATATTGCTCATAGCCATTTAGTTTGTAGTGTGACCTTGTGTCGTCCTGCAGCCAAGCTGCACGCGCACTGACCTAAATACCTAAGCTGACTTCATATGAAATAGGTCTATAGACGCTGTACTTAAAGTTGTATAGTCCGGTGGCTTTTGAAAATTTTATTTAATTTTGAGATAAAGAGTTCAGGTTGACCATTATAACCTAATAGTCACTAGTATCGAGTAACTTTGAAGAAAAATGGCTAATTTTGGAGCAATTTGAGCCAAAAGAACCCAAAATACTTTCGACAAGCTTGCCAAAAGGTCTGTGGCTATGACACAAATGGTCATCTCGCGATGGCCACGTGATGTGAGCTGACCTACTAATTTCTAGGTAGTCTGGTCTCCTACTATTTTTCACTGGCTAAGTCATCTTACACCATCAAACTTCCACTATGTGTCCTGGAACCTGACTAAAGCCATATATGCTACTGGTAATGAGGGCAAGACTAGTCAGGTCATGAGATTGACCTAATTGGTTAACGGGTTCCCTGTCTAATGGCTTTCTCAAAGTAGGTGTCCCCAGGAATGAGGTAGTAAATTCACTGATTATTCTGTGTATGCTGTCCCAAATCACTAGTTAATGCACTAATATTTAAGCTGGGTATATATAATCAAATGTAGATAAGTGTTTTGGTTTTGAAAAATATATATTTCGTCGGACCATACAACTTTAACTCACTTTCTACCACGCGCCTCCTGACGGCCAAACTTGGCGTCGTTCTTGCCATACATTTGTTTTTAATGTAAATTGCAGTGAAATTGTCCTAGAAAATATTTTACGTGAGGTATAAAGCACTTATGCAAATATTATTCATGTACGTAATGATCCTGCTTATTATTATTTGTTATTGTCTTCTACAACTGCTCCTGGAATTTCCTTTGATATGCTCCTTTGTATTCTGGGATACTGGAGGCTGAGATGCGGCCTGGAGAGCGGGACGTTTGCTTCCAAGCACCTCCCCTCCAGGTGGCCCCTTCACCCCCTACTATCTGCCCATTTCGCCACCGATTTTGCTCAATAAAATGTAACGGTAGGTCGTAAGGGCCAGATAGAGTCTTCGGCTTGATCCATATAGTTCTATCTTGTCTATTTTGTTATGGAAGGAATTAAATAGGATTACCAGAACATTGGCAGCTAAAATGAACACCTGCAGGAAAAGAAGGCATTATATGACTGAAGAGACTGCTCTTCTATTGTACAAAACCACAATACTGCCCATCATTGATTATAATGACATAATATATAATATGCTAACTAAAAAGCAGCAAACAAAGCTACAAACTATACAAAATAGAGGGTTGCGCACAGTATTTAAAGGAAAAACACAACATACCATTGAGATGCACAATAAAGCTAAACTAGATGCCCTAAATATTCGCAGAGACAAGCACCTATTAGGCCTAATGTACCACCACGCAAAAGACCCATTATTACATAGACCCACTTACACAAGCCACACGTGCAGCACAAGCCATCCTCCTGAAAGTGCCACATGTTAAAACTAGTCAAATGAAAAAGTTACCGGTTGTTCTGGGTGGGGTGGGTTGTGGGGGGGAGCACTCTGGAACCAACTACCAGCAACAGTGATTGTTACAAAACTTTCAAGATAAACCTCCATGCACATTTAATTTAACCAGCCTCGGCCAAAGCAGATCAATGCCATACTGGGGTCGGTGTTGTCATTCCTTTCCCTGCCCCATCCCAAAACAAACATACACTGTAAACTCAACCAGGAGCGGCTAACTAGACCAAAAAACCCATCTACAACGGAATGAGCTTGGAAATGATTCCAGTTGGATCCTACTCAGATACATGATTAATCTATATTAACCTACTTACTAACTCAATAGGCCCCACCTGAAATTACCATGAACACCAGTTCAATCACAAACGCCCACCCTACATCCCACCATCACCCTTCAATGAGTATGTTACTACTAGAAAGATAATCAGTTATGTGCCACCCCCTACTAACGCTTACCATACTAGTCTAACATAGTTACCTCCCCGTATATGTTTATTTTTTCTCTTATCTTGTTCTTTACCTATCATTCATGTACGGATGTTTTGCTTATTTCCCTGTAATTGTCTATCTGTATATTGTTGTAGATTTGTTTACTGTGTAGAGGCAATTGTCATTAGGGCTGGAAGACCAGTGCATTAGCACTGACAACATGTTATTCAGAGGAATAAAGACACTTGAACAAAAAAAACGAGATAAAACAGTGCTTCGTGTATGTGTATTCCTCCAGGTAAGCTGTAGCTGTGACCTGGTGTCCTTTCTGAAGTATCAGCGGAACCTGAAACACACATGGTGGGTAAACATGCAGGTACTCACGTCTGCCCGCCATGTCACCCAGGTGAGGGCTGCACCTACCTGCGAACACACAACATGGTTACATTAGTCACATACATGTGAACAGACAACATGGTTACATTAGTCTTTGTTTGTTTGTTGTTTTATGTCCTAGCAACATCTAAGGTCATATCAAGGCGGGTACCGACTTGTGACAGTACGCGCTCATGGCGAGTTTATAGTGCTGCCCCACTGGGAAATGAGGCCGCCGGCACCATGACCCGATATCCCACTCAGTCACATTATCCTGACACCGAGCTAACCAGTCCTTGCCCTATCCTAATAATGCCGAGCACCAGGCTAGGAAGTGACAAGCATCAACTTTTAAGTCATTGGTTTGACTCGACCGGGAACCAAACTCCTGATCTTCCGCACGCGAGCCTGTGCTCTACCGCGCCCAGTGTTACATTAGTCACATACCTGTGAAATCTCAAAATACCATAACTAAGATCAAAATTATTAAGCTTTGGAAGGTAAGAGCATTCAATACCACCATTACCCAATAAAACGTGGGGCTGTGATCTTTATAGTGTCTCGTGTCCTCTACACCGAGTTCGCTTTGAACAGCCATGCGTTTCCAGCACACACTGACACTCAAACATAGTTTACTTGATTGTGCAAATTGCATTACCTGACACCAACAATCTTTCAATGCGAGAGCTCTTTACAAATGTAAAGCATGACTAAATGATAGACTTCCTGCGGGCGGCTGTGTCACCCCTTGTAACTGTTGGTGTCGGTCTTGTGACATACATTTGACTGTCTTTTAACACATGTTAGTTTCTTGGGGGCAGTGAACAGAGAGAATAAATCCTATTCACTTTTGGCGGTGAATTATAGCCTTTTCTGCTGACGTGGTGTAGAAGCAAATCAGAGCGGTGTCGCAGCCTGGTCAGGGTGTGGTGGTGTGGTGCGAGTGTGTGTGTGTGTGGTCGGGGGGGTGCCTGGTGTGTGTGTGTGTGTGTGTGTGTGTGTGTGTGTGTGTGTGTGTCTCGCAGGCTGGTCAGTGTGTGGCAGTGGTGTGGTGTGTGTGCCTGGTGTGTGTGTGTGTCGCAGGCTGGTCAGGGTGTGGTAGTGGTGTGGTGTGTGTGCCTGATGTGTGTGTGGCGCAGGCTGGTCAGAGTGTTGTGCATGTGTCACATGCTGGTCAGGGTGGTGCCTGTGTATGTGTGTGAGTGTCGCAGGCTGGTCAGGGTGTGGTGTGGGTGTGTGTGTGGGGGGGCTGCATGTGTGTGTGTCACAGGGCTACAGGTTGTGGTGGTGGTGGTGTGGTGCCTGGTGTGTGTGTGTGTTGCAGGCTGGTCAACGTGTGGTGGTGGTGTGGTCATGGTGTTGTGCATGTGTCGCAGGCTCGTCAGAGTGTGGTGCGTGTGTCGCAGGCTAGTCATAGTGCAGGTGTATGTGTGTCTGGTGTGTGTATGTGTTGCAGGCTGGTCAGAGTGTGGTGCGTGTGTCGCAGGCTGGTCAGGGTACCTGTGTATGTGTGTCAGTGTCTGGTGGGTGTGTCGCAGGCTGGTCAGAGTGTGGCAATTGTGTCGCAGGCTGGTCAGGGTGTGTGTGTGGGGCAGGCGGAGGGTGCCTGGTGTGTGTCGCAGGCTGGTCAGGGTGCTGGTGGTTTGTGTGGGTGCCTGTGTGTGTGTCGCAGGCTGGTCAGAGTGTGTGTCGCAGGCTGGTCAGGGTGCTGGTGGTGTGTGTGGGTGCCTGTGTATGTGTCGCAGGCTGGTCAGAGTGTGTGTCGCAGGCTGGTCAGGGTGCTGGTGGTGTGTGTGGGTGCCTGTGTATGTGTGTGTCGCAGGCTGGTCAGAGTGTGGTGTGTGTGTCGCAGGCTGGTCAGGGTGCTGGTGGTGTGTGTGTGGGTGCCTGTGTATGTGTGTGTGTCGCAGGCTGGTCAGAGTGTGGTGTGTGTGTGTCGCAGGCTGGTCAGGGTGCTGGTGGTGTGTGTGGGTGCCTGTGTATGTGTGTGTCGCAGGCTGGTCAGAGTGTGGTGTGTGTGTGTCGCAGGCTGGTCAGGGTGCTGGTGGTGTGTGTGTGGGTGCCTGTGTATGTGTGTGTCGCAGGCTGGTCAGGGTGCTGGTGGTGTGTGTGTGGGTGCCTGTGTATGTGTGTGTGTCACAGGCTGGTCAGAGTGTGGTGTGTGTGTCACAGGCTGGTCAGGATGGTGGTGGTGGTGGTGGTGTGTGCGGGGTGCCTGTGTATGTGTGTGGGTGTCTGGTGTGTGTGTCACAGGCTGGTCAGAGTGTAGTGTGTGTGTGTGTGTCGCAGGCTGGTCAGGGTGGTGGTGTGGGTGTGTGTGCCTCTGTGTGTGTGTCGCAGGCTGGTCAGGGTGTGTGTGGGGTGCCTGGTGTGTGTCACAGGCTGGTCATTGTGTGTGTATG